>JBAJMU010000001.1:21608108-21734118 GCA_037952995.1 Hyposoter didymator | reverse complement strand
TTTTTTTTTTTTTTTTTTTTTTTTTTTTTTTTTTTTTACATTGAGCAGCGATAATCAGGAAATGGAGGAAAAGGGGAGAAGTTTTTTGAATGCACTCTGATTGCTGTAGATTGAAACTTCTCTGAACAATGATCGAAGCGATGATCCAAGAGACCTGGACAGCGAAAAGAGGCTAGAAAAAGGACACAATTCAAATGGCATTTGTGAAGAACTAAAACAACGTACACACATTCTCTTCATTGCATCGTTGTCTGCTGCGTTACTGGCTATCCAATTCAGTGGTTAACATACAAAAAAAGTTGATATTCGAGGGAAATATGAGCATTCAAGTTTTCATCAATCACTAAATGCCATTCTCTCCAATAGATTCTCTCCGACGTCCGAAATAGCAAAATTTTTGGTGAAGGAATAGGCAGTAGAAAAATGACTGGCAACAGTCGGGAAATATCGGAAAACAAATTTGTCCTAAAAACAGTATTGCGACAAAAAAAGTTTAAGCGTCATTAAATAAACATACAGCGTCTTTTGTATTTTTATTTAAATAATATTATTTCGCCAACTTTTCTACAAATTAAAGAGGAAGCGTAGACTTATACACAATATCTTACAAGATTTGCAGAAATTATAGGGCTTGGACGATTTGAAAAAAAAAACTTCAAATTTTGGTTAAATTTAAAAAACCATAAAATTTATACCG
Organism: Hyposoter didymator; assembly: GCA_037952995.1. Taxonomy (NCBI): domain Eukaryota; kingdom Metazoa; phylum Arthropoda; class Insecta; order Hymenoptera; family Ichneumonidae; genus Hyposoter; species Hyposoter didymator. The sequence goes on along the minus strand of JBAJMU010000001.1, from coordinate 21,733,421 downwards.
TTCAACCGATATTTTCCGAATTCAATACCAATCATCTTATTGTCATACTCTATTTACAAATAAAAAAATAGTCATAAATCTTTAAATTTGCGGAAGTTAGAGCGTCGACAGGCTTTTTTTGAAAATTTTCAAAATGTCATAGAATTCGTATTTTTCAAGCTATTTCGACTAAAACGGGAGCTCAAACCGTTCTCGAGTTATGAACGTTTGAACTTTACAGTGCCAGAACGCGCATACACACACATTCTGACATTTGATATTTCGGTGTTTTGGGACATTTCAGGCGCATTGACATTGAAAACTGGAAAAAAAAATTCACCGTCACATAGTTTCCTCTATGAGGAAGCAAAAAACGTGATATATTCGATCGTTCGATTGGAAGATAAATACTGGAAAATAATATTTTCGAATGCATCACTCGAGCTCACCTGGTCCTGTTTCCGTCGATGAATATTAGTGACCCACTCGGCAAAAAAATAAGAGGGCGCAGGATGGTGCTTCCACCGTCAGTCACAGCTTAATCGGCCTTGATGGAGATGGAACTGAATGAAGAGGGAGTCAGAGGCATCCGACTCGATTCAAGGAAAAAAAAGAATTTTTTTTTGTTGCTCGTGTGGCATGCTGGCCCAGTTTACTTTTGCAAGAAAAATCCCAATTTTGTACTCGGTTGGAACGGGATGAGTAGAGATAACTAGCCAAAAGTCTGGATGGCACAGAGCTCAGCTCGCGAAGTGCATTGTTCTCCGGGTACCTTAGTAACTAAAGCCTCGCGAATAATAATACCCGGGTACAGGCATAATATAAAGTTGTTGAAAAGCGAATGCACGAGCAAAACGAAGAGTGAAATGGACAGAACTTTTTCAGCTTCGATGTAATGGTGTACTCAAATTTATATAGGTCATTCCTTACCAAAGCAAAACACTTTTCACACATTTTAAACGATTTCAAAATCAACTCCCACAAATTTTGAGGAACACGTTCCAGAAAATCAGCGGTTACTAAAACGTTCGATATTGAAAAAATGAAGGAAGAGCTCCGGCTTCATGGACATTGTTCAATGAATATGTTTGTAATTGGAGAGTGCAAAAAAAACCTGAATTTTAGTCCAAAGGATTTTTGAGCCAGCAGGATAAACTTTGGAAGCAAGTTGATCCTCCTCGTTTGATGAAATTTAGCAAAGACTTCTGGACACCCGACGAACATCATATTCTTGAAAATATTAAGATTGAAGAATATGCTGATTTATATCGCAAACTAATAATTCCCTTAATTTGAATATTTAAATTAATAGGATGTACTCCAGTATTCAATTAAGATTTTTTGAAAACATCATCATCCGTTGGATCTGGTGGAGAGGTCGTGACTCAAGAAGACGAATTCAAATTTAGATTACGTCCTTTAGAAGTCCGAACGTACCAGCGGTGAGATATTCGCGTGCATTCGAGATAGAAGATTAATTTATTCGGAATCTGGAAGCAAAAACCTTTATTCATAAGCCAACGATGAAAAAAAAAAAAATGTTGGAACGAGTCAAAAATATATATTCACAGAGAATTCTCACAGGAAGTATTAAAGGTCACGAATAAAAGGCTTGTGGAAGAAAGAACAGGAATTAATAATTCGACTTCCCAACAAATTAAGTTAACCCTCTGCGCAGACACACTACAATTACGCACCTCCCTAGACACACATGGGTCTGTGGCGTCCTGACGTTGTTTACTGTACTTGGACTCGTTAATAAAATCTGAAAAAATTCAGGAACGTAGCTGTGCATCTATAGAAAGAGAGCCTGCACTGGGTGATGGATAAAAATTATTTTTTATCATTGTTATTTAAGAAGTTATACCCAGTTACGAAAAGTTATTTTCTTCACGATTTTTTTCTGAAACAGCATTTCATCTGACCAAAATATGTGAAGGGAAGTAAATGTAGTCAAAGCTTTTGCCTTGACATCGGCATTTTTTGATTTCGAGAATATTGATTAACACTGCTCCTGGAGACGATCTCCTGGAGGTCCTGAAAAAAAAAGGCGTCTGACGGTGAGCATGAAATTTCCGGTTTTGGATCAGTGGAAATAAAAAACGAAAAAGATTCTTTTAGTGGATAGATGAATTGCCGAAACGAAGAAACTACGAAAAAACTGTGCTCGCTCGATTTCCTTAAGAAAATGGTCGTTGGAAACAGAACGCAAGAGGGTTCATTAAAATCATTAAATTGATTGCCAAAAGAAATGCACTGTGGGGGAAAAGAATAATAATGAAAAAGAAAGAGCTCTGGTTCTCGTTAAAAAGTACGATAGATAATTCTGTCATGACAATGGGGCAGACGGCGCCGCGGTAAGCTCATGGAAACAATTTCTAATTAACATTGCCAACGAGCACTTCCATAACCTCGAATAGATAGTCCATAGCGGTGTGCCAGAAGCCCGGGGGTTGTTGCACATGGCGCGAACGATATAACGGAGAGAAACGCGGTTGAGGAAGGTAGAGGAGGATAGTGATAGGGAGGAATAGCAACGCTCCATAATCGAGCGTCCTTAGCTTCCTTCTGGAAAGCTGCGTTATAGCCCGAAACCCCTTTCCCGTATCGACAAACTTTCTGTGCAGTGTCTTTCCGTTATGAACGGGGAACGTTGCCGAAAGTCGTGCGTTCCGCAATCTCGGGCAATGTTGGACTAGACCAGCCACAGACTTCTTTCAGTAATTAGATATTAACGCCGTGAAAGGAAGGAAAAGGGAATAGAAAAGAAATCGCGATGGGTTCCCCAATCGCGCAATGATAGCGATGTCATGATGCGGCAAAAAAATATCCCGTCGATTCACCCAACTTTCTAAATTAAGTTGCCGATCTTTTCTATTTTCTCAAACTGTTGACGGAAATTCCCTCCTTTGAATTCTCATATATTTATAAAAATTTACATTTATATATGCGAGGACAATTCTCTAACTGAGACAAGTGCCAAATAGTAGTCCTGCCAAATATTTGATTCCGTTGAAACATTCATTCCCACCCAAATAGTTGTTCCTATTAAAAAATCCGCGAAATAATTCAAAACGAATGAAATCTTTGAAAAAATGTCAAGTACGTAGAGCTTTGGAATTCGGGACTTCACCAAATTTCATTGAGTGACATCTCAACAAAAGTTGTTCAAGAGCCTCGCATATTTTATAGAAGCTCGAAAAATCGTTGAATTACATTTCAACTGTCATCCGCGACGGTTTTACAAAGTCAGTTCCCAGCGTCACAGAATTTTTGGGTGAATCCCTTAATGACTAATCCGAAATTGGCAGCGACCGTTGAACAAAGACCAATTTCGAACAATGTACGAACGGTGTACGAAAGAAAAGATTATATGACCTGGTTGAGGTTTGAGTTTCGAATGGATGTTAGTGAATGATCGGAATGATGTCGAAGATCACAAACTTTGACCATTCCATTCCATTCCAACGCTTATCTTGTGTTGCAATTGTTTCGTAATATCGGGAACCAGCACGTAACGCAATAATATTTAGCAGAAGTTAAACAACGATTATGTTTCGGAAGTTTCGTTAATAATTTCAAAGAGAGTAATTAGTACGAAATGAGTCAAAGTTTAGCTGTGGACTCGGGGGCCTGGCTTATGTGCATCGAGCGTGCGTGTGTGGCTCAAGACAGGCTACAAAATTACCGTATAAGTTCTACCAAGCCCACTTATCAAATTCTGCTTTGTGGTGTATTAATATGTGAGAACTATACAATATCAAAGAATCCCTATGGATATAACTTAGAAAGTAATTAAAATTTCATTCGAATGGGTTGGCTGTGCATGGGGGAGCCACAAATTACTTGAGTGAGTTTGCAGGGTATCCTGTAAGGATGATATGAGGACAATAGTCGAAAGCTTGTGATAGAATTTCAGTGGAGAACGCGCGGAATGGTTATCCGTACGATGGACGCACTCGAATTCGTTTTTCATTCGGCATCAGGTAAAGCCTTTCACTATTGAAGGATCTTTCAGGAAATTCGAACATTTATCCAGTGGAGTATAGCGGAAGTGAGCTGGATTGTCGTTACCCGGACAAGTCCACAGGAAGAAAAGAGAGGTTGACATGAAAAAGAAGCGAAGGTAAAGGGAAGGTTGCAAAAAAAGGGAATGAGAGTGAGAGGGATCGTGAACAGGCCTTTCGCTCGCGGATGTAGAGATGAAAGTCAGGGTAGGAGAAATACGAGATCGATCAAAAAGACTGTTCGGGGATTATCATACAACGCATGAGCGATTTTGTAACGACCGATTAATCCGATAATTCCTAGGGATACGAGAAAAGAAAAACGAATGGGACATGCTCATTCAACTTTTTCCATTTAAAACGAAACTTTTTCCGCCCACTCTGTTATTTCACTCGAGTAACGATCGTGCAACTACGGCACAAACACCCATGGCAAACGGTCAGTGACTGCAACAAACATATTTTCCGCTGATATTCAATGTCCAGTACGAATATTCTGGAACAATAACGCTTCGTTCTCTTCCATATCGAATTTCAATCATTTCTATCATAAAAAAAAAAGAAAATCGTCAAATGATTTGACAGTCGCTCCCAGAAAGCAGCATAATAGATTCTGCGACACCATATCACGGACAATAATAACCAACACCAAAATATCACAAAAAAAAATATAAGACACGTCTAAATATCAAATGCCTAATTTTTACAAACAAGCCAAAAATACGAAGAAAAAAAAACAAAAATTCCAACAAATATGAATAAAATAATATAAAATTCTTCTGGTTTGTGATATTTATTTCATATTTCTGTCGAGCTGGCACCATTCCATAAAAATGTACATTATCTCTATAGACATAAAACTCTACTACAAAATTGTGTTTGAGCCTTTTTCATGCAAAAACCACTGAACCAATTGCGAAAAAATCACATTTCATATTTCCCACTTTCAAAGTTCACAAACAACTAAAAATTGATAATAAATTTAAAAAACCGCTAATTACAGATTCAAAAATAATTCGAAGACGAAGAAAATGAGCGGTAGCTGGAGTACCATTTTGTAAAAAAAAAAAAAAGTTATAGCGATTTCAGTAAAATCAAAGTTTGAAGATTTCGAAAAATCCTATTTTACTTTTCACATTAAGCTGTACCTTTCAGCGCCAACTAGGTGTGCCGCGGGGCAAAGCCCACTGTAGTTGTTAAATGAAATAAAATTCTTCTCGTTTGTGATATTTTTAGCAAGGAAAATTACATGCGTTTCATTTATTTACTGTTCAACAGTTGTTCCAGTGGATTTCTTCTGCGATTCAGATCACATTCGTCTTATTTTTTTCTGTCCCCAAAATTGACATCAATATTTGAAAATCCGTCTGGCAAGAGTACGCGAATACGAGAAATTATTTTCCAATTTTTATGATCGAACGGGTTCGTTGTTCAGGATCAATATAGACGAGGGAGGGAGATTGTTTGAAGAGGTTAACATGAGGAGCAATTTGACAACTATACCCACAAGTTATGAGACGCTTTCGTCGCTCCTGTGAAATCTGTGGTGTACGTGACTTCGGTGTTTAAAAGGTTAGGAATCCAAAAGGTATATTCAGGATTTTCGGTCCTTTTGTCGCATCGAGTCAGTCCTAGTTAAGCCAGCGCCAGAGCTTTTATTATGTAAATCCACACAGAAGACGGTAGTGCATCAGAGCCGAGCGAGTTTTCCTGCGAGTACACGCGGCTTGTAATATTAACCGGTCGCAGACTTTGCCACGCCAGTGGAGGATGCTGGGAGCTTGGAAAAAGGAGAAATACCGCTTGAGCAACCCGAGGAAACAGATCCGGGGAAGGAGAGCCTCGGCAGGCCGAAAAGGGAGTAATAACGGGAAAAGACAAGCACGGAATATTTCGTGTTATACACCGGATAAAGCGAGAGTACAACACAAATAGAAGTTGCTAGGAGTCACGGAGCATAAGCGATATATATAGAGAGAAACGAAAACAGGGATAGGAAATTCCATTGCTGCTGGTTAACACGTTGGCATGCCAGTTCGAACGCCAGCATTCTACTGCTGCTGCTTTTATCGCCAGCCCACCTAGCTGAACATGACGAGACTTTCTATTAGGCTCTTATCATTATGTCTCTGACTTTCAGAGAGAAGGACAATCGCGCGTAATTCATGCTGGTCGTTGTAAATTTGTTTGAAGGTACACCGGGTTTGGTTCTTCGACATTTGAAGACTTGTTCGCTCGAGGACGTTCTATGGCGATACGGTCATATTATAATTCTTGTTTTTTTCTTCTCACATACAAAATCGTTTGCGAGCCTGAGTTCCTTGAAAAAAAGTTGTTAAAAATTGACTAAAGAACGACACACTGTAAATCCAAGATTGTCCGAGGTAATCTGTGTTTTTTATATAATGAACGGAATTTCGAAGAAAAATTTACCGACTTTTTTTTTTTATGCAAAGTTTCAAGAGGATTGACCATTTGGAATTCGAAATATTTAATGTTGGAAATAGGAACTTTTATCACACGCTCTTATGACAAACTACTGAAAATTGTGATATTGATGAATAAATATCTCGATTTGTAAATGGTGAACCATGCTCAAAATTTTTTTACCTATTCTGGTAACCCGGGGTCCCATGAAACACCCCAATTTTTTAAAAATTCATATCTCCGGTACAATTTAACGAAAAGGGTGCAACTTGGCTTCATTCTTTACGTTTTTTAATGCAGGATCGCGTGCTCGATCACACGGAGAAAATGTTATATCAAAAATTACTATGCTACCATAGTCCCCTGGTACCATATCATCCCTATGAGAATTTTTAGCAAATACATAGTAATTTTTCATCGGAAATTGGGTGATAAATGTCAAAATTTGACGAAAAATGTCAAAATTCCCACGATTTCCGATAGAGTATGAATGAAAAATTACTGTCTTTGCTAAAATTTGTCAGAGGGACGATATGGTACCAGGGAACTATGGTAGCATAGTCATTTTTGATATAAAATTCTCTCCGTGCACGTGTACCTAAGACGATTCCGCTTGAAGTAAAAAAAAATTAGTAAAAAATGTTGTAAATCGATAAAAACCGAGAGAACGAAGGGAGAAAGGGTGGGGAAGAATTTAAAGTCACCCGGGGTCGTTTTTGAGCCCAGGTTACCATTCTGGGCGTAAAAATACGCAGACTATTCGACATCACTATTCTCTTTGTGTAGTGGGAATTAAAAGGAATTCCATGGATAAAAAAATTTAGCATGCAACGTCCTTGAAGTACGATAGCACAAATATTGGTTGGCAAATTGAGTTTTAATGTCTTGAGCTCGTGCTGGTCCACGATCTTTCCATCTAGCAGAGATTAATGTCCTCAAAGTAAACTGGATTGTTTACTTTAGTCTCGAGGAGTCAACTAAGAGGCGAGGTTAGCTATGGCCAATCGTGATCGTTTGATCCAGCATTGTTCACGCTACGTCTGAACCGTCGACCCCTGGCCAGGCATTCTTAGTTCGAGGAAAGTTTAACTGGCTCCGAGCCGAAAGCTACCTTGTTTCAGAGGGCATGGTAGGTGCAGACATTCTCTGTCTCTGCAAGCTCCCATAACTTCGTCGTCGAAAGAGGAAGGATTAGTTGTCCTTGTTCAACTAATGCTCTCCGTACATCTCTTCGTCCTGCACCCATTCTCGCCAGGCCTCGCAATCCAGACAATGCTCTGCCGCCATTAGAAACTGACAAAGTTTAGAAGAGCCACTACTCCATAGTGACGTATCTACTCTGGCTCGTGCCTCGCTACATGACGAATCTAGACTCATCCTTCTGCCTCGACCTCCCGCGGGGAATACGAACTTGCTAAATCTACAACTATCTTCCCTCACTCTCTTTCACAGTGTACCAACTGCACCCGGAGGATACAGATTACAACTATGAGGATTGCGAAACTGTGGACTTATTCGTTGAATGACCAGCCCCCGCACATACAACTTATATCCATGATTCATGAGGTCTCTGAGGTTTTCCACGTCCAGAGATTTCCCAATACCTGTAAATGACAGAGAATCGTCTCTTGCATTTAAAAAAACGATGAAATTTTCTCCCTTTTTTTTACAAATATAATCCTGCCCGGAACATGAAACTTGAAAACCGGTTCCACTGAGCAGTTCCGTTCGCTTTTTCAATCCGAAAATTACAACAAATCTTTCCGGATTATTGCTCAAAGAAAATATCCCAAAAAGCCTCCAAACTCATTTGGCTTCATCCTTCCGCAGACACACATGGGTCTGGGGTGTCCTACTGTTTTTTACTGTGCTTGGACTGTTTCAAAAAATCTGAAAAAATTCAGGAAAGTAGTCGATAAGAAAAACGAGAAATTCGCGCGATTCTCTGAATAGGCACTCCAGACCCATGTGTGTCTACTGAGGATGATGGGAAATGGAAACTTTTGATTTTCGTACTGGGTTTTCGGAAATTTCTCAAATATGCATTCACATTACCCAAATAATCGCCCAACCGGAAGTATTAACAATAATTCAAAACTCTATGTAAATAAAAGAACATCATATAAAATTATTTATACGACTACTATTGGCACTAGATTTTGAAACAAGTGTTGCCAGTTGGAAAAAAAATGGAAAAAAAATGCATCAACGAATGTAGGGAAGCGTTGCGAAAGGGAATGATAAATAAACAGCGTATTATTTGGTTGTGCTGGGTGTACGTCGTGACTGGTGGACCGTTATTTTATTTTTCTACGTAGAATTTTGGAACTTAAAAAGTACAGAAGCCAAGGAGTATATGGTATGGGAAAGGTGAAGCCAGCCAGAGTCACATATCACACTCCATTTCCATGCTAATATCTGATAGAATTGGCAGACAGCCATTCGCGTTTGCTCGATCTGGAGCCATTGCTTTGTGCTTGGAGTATTCATTGGTTCCAAAGTCTATGGACGCTGCTTTCGCCTCGGCCATGCACTGTGTCGTGAAAATATATCGCAGAATAAAAAGTCAAAGCATATTGAGAACGTTTTAAATATATATCAATGAGAATAAACATATAGATATGAAGCAGAAAGGAGAAAGCGATATCGGCAAAGTTTTCCATCGGGAAATGCAGAGGCAACTTTTGCCCTCAAATAAGTGACTCGAGGATTGCAAACAGCACTTATACTCACCATTTTCCTATATACATCTGCCATTAAACCCTGTTCCGTTGTAATCTCACTTCCAAGTTGCCGTTTTTTTTTTTTTCGTCGTATATTTGCCTTCTCGTGAAAAGATCTATCCGGCATTTCGATAATGGGCGGATAGTGGTTTTTCCTAGAGATGGACGACCTTATTTCCGCAACAACATTACAAAGATTTATGCCGAACCTCATCATGCCCATAAATTCAAACGTATATCCAGATACTCCGATGAGCATAAAAGGTGAACATATAAAGGGACAAAGAGTGAATGAAAAATTGCATCATTCAAGTAAGTTGGTTCGAATCAAGTTTTGTTTGTTTGTTTGTTTATAGTCTGGACGTTGGAATGACTGCTGCGGTTGAGCAGGCAGCAAAATATTGAGTATGCTGGAATCCATATAAGTTGGGAATAAGAGCGATTATTTTTGTAATGTCCCAGCAGGATATTTGCAGAGTTTCAAATGATATCAATGAAAATAAAGCAGGAAGAAAAAAGTAGGGATGGACATCGAGAATGGCGAGAGTTGGAAAAAACTGTTATGAGCTTCAGTGGGAATGGTTTTTGTCGAGCGATATTTTTCCCAAGATAAGCATATTTTCCTACCATACAGACGTGAGGAGGGATCCCCTGATCTGTAGATATATATACATTAGTTGGAAATATTCGACCGAAACGTTTTTACGCTTGAATTCACGGTTGAAACATCCCGAAAGCCGTGATATAAATGTTGACAGGCTTTCCGCCCGCTAAATTGTTTGTCTATTCTGTAGCTCGCGTTCACTCGCGTATCCTTGATCGTCTATATAACAGATACGGTAAACGCAATATGGCGCGAAATGTGGTCTTCTCCGCGCCAGCAAATAATATTATATCTCGACTGTATTATACGTATTTTGTAGCCTGTACCGCACGGTATAGTTATCCGTGCCAGATTCCGGGATATTCGACCGTTCGATTACGGAGACCTGGTCGAACGTCAGCAGCGCGTATGTAGCAGAAATTCCAAAACCCCAAGAGATAGATGCCAATGGACATATGGTTCCGATTAATATCCCAAAAAATGGAGACCCCTTGCCCATGTACCAAATGGTGTGAATTTCTCGTTTTTCGTATCAATTGCCATTTAATAACAATAATAAAAAATAATTTTTATCCATCACCCAGGTCGGGCTCTCTTTCTGTAGATTCGAAATTCCTTTCGCGAATTTGTTCAGATTTATTAAACGAGTTCAAATACAGCAAAAACGATAGGACGCCCCAGACCCATGTGCAGCGTGCAGGAAGGTGCGCTAATTGTAGTGTGTCTACGAAGGGTTATCGTGAAATTGAGATATTCTCCTATGAATTTTGTATTTATAGAAAGAAGATGGAAGTGAATGTTTTGGAAAACTTAATATTTCAGTGGCAGTCCTTCGCCGTGTCCACCAACTGACAAGAGTAACAACGCTCGACATTCTGCTCCAACAAAGCTGAATGGCAAAAGTGGATACTCATTCCAAATGCCACGCCCCTATCGGTGCTGGCCGATCAACGCGGTGAAAATGCGGTGCAGTAGCTGCAGAAGCAGTCGAAGCTCCTGGAAGCGACGAGACTCTTTTAAAAAACGAATGAGCATCATATGGGATTGAAGTGTATCAATGCATGATTATTGCATGCGTTGTCTACCCCGACGTACCCCGACGCATTCAATATCGTTGCAGCGATAATGAATACAATCGGTGGTTGAATATTACCTCGAGCATTTTGCGGTTTTCGTTATATCTGTGGATTCCAGCTGCCCTCTGTTCTATCAGCCAATTCAGGTAAAGTTGATCATGTCTATTCCAATCTGTCTCAGTTGCTTCACCAGAATATCGTGGTTTCGAAAACGCTAATTCGTAGAAAATGATAGAGATCAATGAAATTCTAATCAATCAGCATCAAAGCAATGTGACGGATTACCATATGACACACATGGATCCGGGGTGCCCATTCAGCAAATTTCTCGTTTTTCGTATCATTTCCGAATAAAAAACAATTTATGTCCATGACCCAGTGCAGGCTCCCTTTCTAAAGATCCAAAACCACTTTCCTGAAATTTTTTCAGGTTTTTGAAACGAGTCCAAGTACAGTAACAAAGGGTAGGTCACCCCAGACCCATGTGTGTCTAGAGAGGAGCTAGGGAGGGTTCAAATTCTTACAAACATATAAAAGCCTGTACAAAAATCGTTGAATGTTTTATTATTGATTCGATGGTATTTGCATGCGGAATTTTTATCTGGAAAACACAAATGTTTACGTCCACGATTGTCTGCAGAAAAAAAAGTAGCCCAGAATGTAAATGAAGAAACATTCAACTCACTCGATGAAGAATTGGTGCAAATCGTCATGGATTGCAAAGGCTTCGACTCTATCAGAGGAGAGCGAGATGTATCCGAGTGTTGGAAGAAGGTCGGGCATGGTCGAGGCAAAGTACGAGGAGAGGAAAGAAACGAGTAAGATGTTGAAGGAGAAGGAAGAACGGCGACAAAAAGCGTTCTGCTGCGCGGAATTCCGGGGATTAAAGAGGAAGAAATTATCCAGATACAGTGGCTGGCATTGGCGACGTGTACAAATGAGGGGCATTGAGCTCTCATGCCCTTTAGCAGTACACGCGAAAGCGGGTGAGGACGGTCCAAGTGAAGCCTCTATCTGCCAGCGCCTGAACAAGTATGCAAAAGAGCTGAATGACGAAGATAGGAACAAGAGTAATAGAACAAAACCAAAGACATAAAACTTGCAAGAAACGAGAACGAAAGGAGACGAAAAAACCAGCTATAGATTGTAACAACGTCATCAGAATTGTTACCCTTAATTAGTTACCCCGTGTGGCCACTGAGAGTTAATATTGCTGCCCTTAATATTGGGAATCGATAGGGTTTGTTTGTTATTAGCATTGATGGGGTCATCTTCAGAGACATCATCGGAATGTTGAAACGCAAGGAAATTGCGAGAGTAAATTGAATGGTTGATGCGGTACAGCTTTGAAGATAAACACTGGGAATTTTTGTGTATCGGAGGAACCCTCTCGGCAATTCTACATCAGCGATGCATCCCCGACTTGCATAGCACACCGCGTCCAGTTGTCGCTGAGGAAACTGACGATATCGTGCAATTTCAACGTGCACTAGCAACCATCATTTTACACGAACGAGTCCCGTCGATCACGACCCTACGTGACATCATCAAGAGCCTGCTGTGGCAAATAGAGCATCAATTGCCATTCGTACGATCAACTAAATTTCCTCAATCTCAGACAATTGGCTGCAATTTAATGACAAAATAGTTCAAACGTTTATATCGGGACATGATTTAGTTCCATTTTTCCGGATCGTCAGATCATTGAAGCCATCATTTCAATTTAGAAATTGTGACTTTAGATTCGCTTTCAATGACTTTGAAAAACGGCAGAAACACAAGATATCATACAAAAACTTATCTCGTGAAGAACTGTAAAAAAAAAAACAACTTTTCGATAAATAAAGAGGAAGTACAGACTTGTATTCAATATCTTACAAAATTTGCAAAACTTAAAGCAGTTGGACTTTTTTCCGAAAAACTCGAAGTTTCGTAAAATTCGAAAAATCAATGACCTTCATTTGACGCGAGCCAAAATCGCGGAGATGAATTATTACCATACCGTCGAATTTATAGAGGTCTAGATCGAGAATCCTTGATTCTCATGAATATCGAAAGACGTACCGGAATAACAATCCGGAAAACCGGAGATCAGTGCGATATGCATCGGGAAAGCAGACTCCGCAATTCATCACTATTGGACCACATTTCGTAAACAGGATACAATGACTCTCTCTCCCTCGCTCCCATGTCTTGGTAACATCAGTTTGGATCTGTTTGTACGTTCGAATTTAGGTGCGTTAATAATTTATTAATCGATTGTTCTGGAAGTCCTCTCAGCCAGTCTCGCACGATCACACTCGTGGTTCTCATCTCAATGTATTAATTATAGGGATCCGCAGCGGATCTCGATTATTCAATTGGAACGCGGTCAAACAGACCGTGCCCGATGTTCCATGCAACGGATATATGGATCGAGCTCAAGCCTCGCCGTCCATTGGAGAGACCTCGAGGTCAACCTTCTAAATCTGCGACCCCGACAAACGTTAGTCACTCCAATGGAATTAATACCGGCCGAACATACCATAGATACACGTTGAATTTCGTAATCCAAATTACCCAGTAGCCCAATAGAAACGACAAGGAATAAACGAAGGAACTGCTGTACTTTTCAATCTCTTTCAAGTTCATTTCATCGGACAAGCATTATTTGTAACTTGACCCTACATAGACACACTACACCTAGCGCACGTTCACAGGCATACATGCGCGGGTATGGGGCGTCCTACCGTTCAAATCTCAAATTTCATTTCAGATTTCCTTACATACAAAATGGTTTGCGAGCCTAAATTCATTTAAAAAAGTTGTTACAAATTGACTAAAGAGCAACATACTCTAAACCCAAAATTGTCTGAGGTAATCTGTCTTTGTTGTATAATAAACAAAATTTCGAAAAAATTTTACGAGCTATTTTTTTGAGAAACTAAATAAAGCTTCTTCGATGTTACATCAAAGTGTATGCAAAGTTTGAAGAGGCTTCACCATTTATAAATCGAAATGTTTAATGTTAAAATTTGGAACTTTTAACTCACGCTCTTTTGAGAAACTACTGAAAATTGTAATTTTTATAAATAAGTATCTCGTCGTCTACATGGTGATGCCTCTTGAAATTGCGCGAGCTATTAGACATCACTATCCTCTCATAGTGTGGTGCAAATTTAAAGGAATTTTAGCGATAGAAAATTTAGCATACAACGTCCTTGAAAAATCTTAAAAAATGTAGGAAAGTATTTGTTTTGAATTTATAGAAAGAGAGCCTGCGCTGGATGTTGGATAAAAATTCTTTTTTTATTATTGTTATTCGATGGTAATCCACACGAAAAACAAGAAATTCGAGCCGATCGCTGAATATGGGTTTGACACCCCAGACCCATGTGTGTCTATTGAGGGTCAACATCGTTATTGGGGGAACGCTATTTGTGGATTTTCCATCACTGGTGTCCAAGCGTGTTACAAAGATGGAGCGACGAAGGGGTTAAAGGCGAAAAATTTTCAATGGAGTGATCCGTAAAAGAGGTCACCTTATATAGAGATATTTGCTGGTTCGAGTCGACCAAAACCGATAGAAAGACGCGTCGCAGGAGAGGAAGCACGATATAGCAAATGAAAGGGACGCAGAAGCCCGTTACTCAAATGGAATGCCAATTCGCTACTGTATGCTCTGCAACGGTTACCGACAAAAGACATTCTTCTCGTTCACGATTGAATATGCGATTCCTTTTCCCTTTCTCCCCAAGTTTCTCTCTCTCGCTCTCTCGCTCTCTCTTTTTCTCTCTCGCTCGTTCCTTTTCGGCTTTTGTGAACGTTAGGTTCGTCGCAAGAGACTTGCTCAGACGTCAGCGAGACACGCTTTATCTTCACTTCCGTTTTGGTCGCCACCTCTTTGGTGCCTCTCATTTCCAGACCTCCGCGAATGCCTACGACTTTGCTATCGTTTCATCCTCCATTCCTTTTTGTCAGCGTCTCTTCATGGAGGAATGTGAACGATGTCACACCTCAAAAGCTGCCCCAGCAACTTTTTCATTGAGGGAATCAAGGAACGGTTCAAAGAGAACGAAAGATATCGAGGACTTGCAGCAAAATAATAATAAGAAAAGTAAAGAAACGGCTCCGAACGTTACCAATTTGAAACTTCTGATGCAACGAATATTTTTCGCCCTCCGGCAAATACACATAATTTTTTTTTCCTAGTTTGCGTCTTCTTCGCAAAGGACATTGAATTTATTTCTCGATTTTTGTGCCTTTTCGGCTTCACCAAACGGAAACTGCGCGCTCCCTCGGCTCGCTACAGTCTCGCTTTTGTGTCCTTCGCCATGTTTCGCATAAGGTTTGGTACGGACAGGGCTCACGAATCTGGCAGGACAAAATACAACGAGTTGGCTAGCCAGCAAACCGACCACCCCATCTGGGTTATAAATTCTATTCCCCTCCTCCTCCTCCTCCTCCTCCTCCCGCCCCCAACGTTGTTTATATTCCTGTTTGCATTTCTGCTCCCTGCTCTGCTCTCTCCACCACCATCCACTCTTCCTTCCCGCCGCTTCTTTTCTTCTTGGAGCCCGCTCGCTAAAACGTTACTTCATCTACAAATTTGCGAAAATTTTAAGCTTTCTCTATAAACCTGAATACAGAGGACGTCATTTGGCTTGACAATGCTGAAAATTGCGGCCGAAATGGACGTCTGAAGTTTGAGTAAGAGCTCGATCGTTTATTTCACTCGACTGGACAGAAAAATATTTCACTATTCGTGCACTCCTTGTGAACCTAATTTCTTCTAAAATTGGTGGAAAAAAAAAAAAAAAAAAACGATCAAAATGGGTCGAAAATTGAAGAAAACTCGATAGATGCAGAGTGCATTTTAGTGAATGACGCACACTGTCCAGGAGAGTGCATTTGGAAATCAAATCCACTGAAGTCAGAATGTTCCATCTTGAAAATCCATAAATTCAAAAAAAAAAATTCAAATGCAAATACTGAAAACGCTGCAAATTGAAATTTTCAAATTTCTTCTCCGAGATGCCCAAGATGCACGATATATGCTCAAATCTTCCTCCGTGAGGAACTGTATTTTTTATTTTGGCTTCCTGATAGACGAAACTTCTGAGTATCGTGCATCTTGAGCATCTTGATAAAGCAACGTGCAAATTTCAGTTTGCACCGTTTTTTGCATTTGCATTCAAATTGTACAAATTCGATAACTTTTTTAAAAAGTAAAAAGGGAGTACATACTTGTACATAATACCTTACAAAATTTTCAGAAATCAGAGTGGTCGGACGATTTAAAAAAAAAATACGATTTTCGTAAAATTCAAAAATTCATCAGATTTAAACCGTTCAAATTATATTTTTAAATTCAACGCCAACCTCTCTAATACAATACTCTACTTATATAAAAAAAATAGTAATGAATCTCAAAATTTGCGGAAGCTGGATTGTCGTCAGCCTTTTTTTGAAAATTTAAAAATGCCGTGGAATTCGTATTTTTATAGCAGTTGCAACAAAATTCTCGGAGAAGCAAGACCTTGTTGAGATTGACATCTGTGCAAAACGGGAGCCCTGTAGCTCAAACCATTCTCGAGTTTTTTAAAAGTACGATTTCTAAACACGAATTGACATTGAAAACTGAAAAATGGAAAATTTCACCATCACGTAGCTCCCTTAATAGAGAAGCAAAAACTAGATTTTTACATCAATTCAATTGATTATCCAGCTTAAAAATCTTCGATCCGATAATCGCTCCAGTTTTATCGACTGGAACAATAAAAATGCTATAAAAGCAGGTCCAGTTAGGATATTCGACATTTAAAGTAAAATATTGCAAGTTTTAGTGGCAGCCGTATAAAGTTCCCGTGACCGGTTGAGATCGGAGATAGGAGAAATGGGAAGACGGAATGCAGTGGCGGCGGGGTGTACTTGGGTGTAAACTCAAGACGCATTCTCGTCACGGAAATACGATAAAGCAAGGGTAGTCCGAGAGCGTAGCTCGTATGAACGAATAATTTCTCCCCGGTGAACCCATTGCGGTCGAGTCGTCTACATCATGATGCGAGGACGGGAGGAAGAGTCTGTTACGAGCTCCTCGTTGAATGGCCAATCTTGTAAATTCTTTCCTTTTCTGCATGACGTCTCTGACGAAGCACGCGTGCGTGGATTTCATTGTGATAAAGCAAATCGAGCCACTATCTCACAGAATTTATATATTTTCTTCTCGGTTATATAATTCTTGAATCTTTCGCCAATTCGTTACGTTTTCTGACAAGCTTATTCCGAGCCACCTGGAACAATCGCAATCAAGATTATAAACGAGATTAGTGGATGAAAGAAAAAACAGAAAAGCACAAATGAACAATAATCATTTTCATAGCAGCGAATCTTTTGGACGTCAAAATGCAAAATATCGCAAAGGGAAACTAACGAGCAAACGCTCTTTCTAGAACATGAAACATTCGCATTGATGTTGGCGTTGGCTAAGGGTCGGTATGATGGACCCAAGAGGATTCGGTTTAGCGTCCAATAAAGTCGGTTACGTCAACGAACCCGTCACCGGATGAATATTAATCTGAGGAATTACACCGGATACGAATGTGGAGACTGTGCAAGAGCCATGACGAATTTATTGCTTCAATCTCCGCAACCATGGCTGTCGTCAGATCCCAGCCTGGGTGACGCTTCGAATGAGTTTTCAAACATGCGCGACCGCGCATCTCGTTATCACTGGTCCACAACTTTTCGAGACTTTACACAACAGAACATTGCAAATTTATTGCTGTTTGTATTGATTTTGATGAACGTGTAAAGTTGGGAATTAAAATTTCGATTTGGAAGGAAAATATGAGTGACGCAGTCGCCGCATTGATTTTCGACTCGATTACGAATGTATTTTCCACTTAAATGACTTCGTAAGTGTAACCCTTAGCAGCTGGACCTCAGCGAGGCCACAAAACAGCCACATCGGGTGACTCATTACCCCACGTTAAGAAACCTATAGTTTTCGCAGACATATTCGTGTTTTTAGACTTCTAACCAATTGGTTTATATTTGCTGAAGAGTTCTTCAACATTTCTAATAGTTTTCATCGGTTTATTAATGGATGGCGTTCTAAAAACTGGCAAGAACTGGTGAAACTGTCAAAAAATCAGCAATAATGACTTTTTTCAGAAAAAAATTAATTGCTCCGCCATTTTTCAACATTAAGGGCTAAAAATTTAGGATTGTATGCACAACATGCCCCAATACCATAAAAAAAATAACAGTATCCGCCGATATTTAAAAAAGTATATAAAAAAAAAAAAATATCTGTGCTGACCAACGGTTGCGGCCAAACTGGGGTAACTAGTTTACCCCGTTTGGTCGCTAAGGTTTCAGTAAAAAGCGAAAATTGGCATGCCCGAAAAGGAATAAAGAACAGGCACAAACCAGATGTCATAAATTATAAAAAGACTTTGCAAGGGGTAGAAGAGAAGTAGAGGAAGAAGAAGAACAACTCGAAAGGGTGAACCACGAAAAGTTCATTCGCGTAGCTATTAAGTAAGCTGCGGGTTGGGAAAGTCTGGTGAATGAGGCGAACAAAAATTGGAGAGTGACTGTGAGACATGAGAGATGAGCAAAGGTGGATGAATGAGCAGCTTCTGTATGGCGGGACTAAGAAAGCTGGAGTGTTTTACGAGTGGAGAGCCAGGGTGTGCCCAGTTTCACACGGATCTTTTCGAGTAGATGATCGCGCAAGGGAGTTGAAGCGTGCCTGGTTTATATCGCGAAAATATAGAGAAGAGAATAGGATGGTCGAGAAGGAGAGTGCAAAGAGCTGGTGCATCGCAGAGTTACGGAGAGCTTTTCTTCTTCTCTCCCTCTCTCTCTCTCTTTCTCTCTCGTCTTGCTCGGTTGCTTCCAACTTTAATCGAGCGAACATGCCGAGCAATAATTTTTGCCGCTAACGTACCTCTGTCAAGAATCTTAATCGCTATCGTTAAAGAGTTCTCTTAGCCCACAGTGACCGAATTCGTCTCCAGCAGTCGGATGAAATTTAGTCCTCTGGACTGCTTCACAAACTTTGCGAGGACACGTTCACCAGGGCAGAAGCTTACGAGTCCAAAAATCCTTCGGAAACAAACTCGGAAAAACCTGAGAAAATATGAACTCACATTAAGGCACAGATCTGCTGCAGGTATATTTAGGTATCGTGTTCGAAAAATTACATCGTAATATCGGTGCAATGTCGCGTTGAAAACACTAAATTCAGAAAAATTCATAAGCAGAAGCAGTTTCGTTGCAATAAAGCAACAAAATTCATATCTTAACCCTCCGTAGACACACATGGGTCTGGGACGTCCTAACGTTTTTTACTGTACTAGGACTCGTTTAAAAAAACTAAAAAAATTCAGGAAAGTTGTTTTGGATCTATAGAAAGAGAGCCTGTGCAGGGTGATGGATAGAAATTATTTTTTATCATTTTCATTAAATGGTGATCGATACGAAAAACGAGAAATTCACGCCATTCGCTAAATGGGCACCCCAGACCCATGTATGTCTACGGAGGGTTAATTTTTTTCATCGCCAAGACTTTTTCGCTCAACTTTTTCAGTACTTTCTATACACGAATTGTTGACAATGTTTAAAAAAAGTATCGTTTCTTAATATCTGCAAAAATGACAACTTTCATATCACTCGATTTAACGAGAAGATGGAAAATCGTTTTCTCATTCGGAAGAGATGAGTTCTCTGGAATTATTCAACACATACTTCTGACAGAATCAAAGCTACTCCCATCGGCATTGCACATGCCTCCATTATTGACGAGCTAAAAATGCGCGAGTTTTCGTTCAACTCGCTTGTCACGCATTTCAACGGACAATGGAAGTCTCGACATAACTCAATCACTCTTTTCTCTCTCGTGATGCAATGATCGATTCGGACAAACGGATATTTCTACAAAAGATGATGGACGCAATTATTATGAAATAGCTATTGAATTCTTCCCCAGTTCAATTAAGAGAGTTAACAAAGAATTTTAAAAAGTAGGACATTTTTTCCACTTGAAATTCGAAAAAAACTGACAAGCTCGGGTCAGTGATTTTTTTGTTTTTTTTTCTACTAATTGGTTCAGAAATATTGCGGCCCTAATATGAAAATCGTTTGTTTCATACTTCGATTCCCAGTGGAACGATAATCACTGTGATTCAACGTTTTTTCCTATCCCCGATCCCACTGAAATTGCAACGCTTGACGCAAAAACTGAGAAAAAAAATAGCGAACCAAAGAGGTCTCGAAACCCGCCCTTTGTGGCACATTGAAATCAATTTTCCTCAACCGTTACGCTCCGATAACACTTCCGGTCGTCTTTCCACAACGGGTTCTTTCATCCGCATTTCGCTGGGCAATAAATTTTATCCAGTCGGCGAGATCACCGAGTGTCATCTTTCGACTACGCGTATACGAAACGGTGAAGCTGGTAATATGGTGAGAAGGCAAGCGAGCAAACACGCGAGTTTTTTTTTACTATTTTGTTATAATTTTGTATCTTCGTCAAGGAATTTGATTTAGAAATGATTAATTAAAAAATTAACGATCGTGTGCTTTAAAAATCAAACTTCCACGTCAAATTTTGAAATTTTTTCGTCACACACTCCCGTTTTTTTTTTTTTTTTACTCCCGTTAATGGGGAGTAACAAGTTGATCTTGAAGCTGTCACGTCACTGAAGGAATAACAAAATTGAACGATTGTGAAATGTTGAGGAGATTGCGGGAATATTGGATAAAATCAAATCGCCGATCGACCTCATCTCGATGGACTGAGATGGAGGAGGGAATTCCTGGAGAATTATTGGCGCGACTACTATGTCGGATAATCCAGGGTCGCAAACACACTGACGTCTAGTCTCACGGGCCGTCATTGAAACGTCAAATCCTGACTTTTTCATGACGGAAACCCGCCCTTTCGTTGATATGCTCCGTATGAACTGCAGCTTTTTATTTTGTTCGAATTTTCACGGAAAATAACACTAGAATATTCGGTCTGTATCAAAAGTATCATCGGGATCGACCTCTTCTTTACTTCTCCCAGATGTTATTTACATTTACATTTTATTTCATTTTATGAAAATTTATAAATGAACTTGTATTCGGAAACAATTGAAAATGTAATTTTCCTTCATCACAGATGAAGCGACGGTGAATTTCTTTTTTCCAGTTTTCTATGACAATGCGCTTAAAATGTCCCAAAACATCGAAAATGTAGAAAAAATTTGTCCGGATGTGTGAGTGCGTGTATGTTCTGGCACTGCAAAATTCAAACGTTCATAAATCGAAAACGGTTCGAGCTACAGGGCTCCCGTTTTGCACGGATGTTGACCTGTACGGGCTCTTTGTTCTCTGAGATTTTTGTTAGAATTGCTAGAAAAATACACATTCTACAGCATTCCGAAATTTCCAAAAAAAAGGGTGTCGACGATGTAACTTTCGCAAATTTTAAGATTTATTACTAATTTTTTTTTTTTTTTATAAATAGAGTGTCGTAATAGGAGAGATGAATTTTTCGAATTTTTTGAAAATATTTCAAAACTTTTTAGAAAATTAGTCAAACGTATAATGTAAATGCAAATACAAAAACGCTGCAAATTGAAATTTTCAAATTGTTTTAAACGAGTCCAAGTACAGTAAAAAAAAAAAACAATAAGACACCCTAGACCCATGTGTCTCTGGGACGCTAATGTCTACGGAGATTTAATTTTTATGCATATTTATAAATAAACCTCGATTCAGCAACACGGAAATGCGATCTTTTGCATTTCAAGCTCCGCAATAATGAACAATACAGTGAAACGAGCTTTTGAGTTTTGTAATGAAAAGAAAAAGGAAAATCTTGGCTTCTCTGAGGTAACGAGAAGCTTGCCAATGCGAATTGCAAGTTTACGAGGAGATACTTAGTGAGAGGTTAAATACACACAGTCTATACGAAGGGCGGTTCTTACTCGACATGATATTTGATAGCCCGAGAAGCAAGAGGTCGGAAATCGTGGGTTCACATCCCTAAAAGAAACGGAATGAGTGCATCCCATCGTAAACGTTTCCTCTCGAGGAACAAATAAGAAGCAGGTTGTTCTTGCACGTTATTCATCGTTGAAAATACCGAGTATAGCGAAAGATCCCAGCAAGATGGAAAACACGCCGAGGATAAAGTTTATGAAGTAGAGTAAAACTCTCTCGCTACCTGTACCGATATATAGCGCTACTTACTTTTGTGCACCGTCTCACTTATCCACCATGCACCTGCAACATTCAAATCCTTGCATCGTGGCTCTCCCATCATCCCGCTAATATGAGGCAAGGATAAATGCAAGTTTTCTATACTTTTTCATTGCGATCAATTCGCTTCGAGAAACTATGGTCGTTCCAATCTTCTCGATTGGACTTGATGAAATTTAAAATTTAAAAAGCGAACTGTAAGCAACAAAAACGAAAAAAAATAGAGATCTTTTTTGAAGTCTCTCTATTTTCTTCTCTCTCTATTCTCTATTCTCTATTCAAAATGCACGATCCCCAAATCTTCCTCCATGAGGAACCATATTTCTCATTTTGGCTTCCTCATAGAGAAAGCGTTGAGTATTTTGAAGAAGCAATTTTCAGCGTTTTTTGTATTTGCATCTGAATGATATAATTTCGAAAAATTTTCTAAAAAATAAAGTGGAAAGATAGACTTATACACGATATTATACAAAATTTGCAAAAAATAGAGCGGTTGGACGATTAAAAAAAAAACTCAGATTTTCGTAAAACTCAAAAAATCATAAAATTCAGACTGGTCAACCGATATTCCCGAAATTCAATACCGACCTTCCTATCATGGTACTCTACTTATGGAAAAAAAAATGAGTAATAAATCTTCAAATTTACAGAAGCTGGAGCGTCGACACTTTTTTTTTGAAAATTTCAAAATGCCGTAGACTTCGTATTTATCTAGCAATTCCAACAAAATTTTCAGAGAATGAAGGGCTTGTATGGATTAACATCTGTGCAAAACGGGAGCCCTGCAGCTCGAACCTTTCTCGATTTATGAACGTTTGAATTTTTTCTACATATGGTTTTTCGATGTTTTGGGACATTTTAAGCGCATTGATATTAAAGACTGGAAAAAAAAATTCACCGTCACATAGCTTCCTCTATGAGGAAGCAAAAAGTGGAATACTTTTATTGCGAGAGCTGCAATAAAGTACTTGAATAAAGAAATTAGAGCAAAAGCTCGTGATGGAAGGATTGCAACGTGTGTAATTCAAAAAAAATTGTACCAACTTAACAGAGAATTCTCAGAGCGTTGTCAGGCAAAAGACGTAATAATTAATGAGTTACTTCCATTCGTCAAGAAACGTATTTTTCCTCCTGCAGATTAGCGTGTTCATAGTGCAAAGAGAATTAAGGTCGTACTATATAATACGTCAAAGAATTGGATGAGCTTCTAATGAAGAGAAAAATTCCTTTTATTCTTTATGGGTTTTTGTGAGACGGCAGCATTTTTCACTGTAGAGTCGATGGCTCACTATTGTCAAAGGTGTCTCTGTCACTCATTTGTCCATTCGTGGCAAACTGAGTCATCATATTCCACTTGAACGATGCTGCTATTCCGGCAAATTATCGCACATCACCAGGAGCTCGAAAATTCAATTTGAACTATTTAAAAAAATCAAAATTACTGCGAATTTTGACGCTCGATGAATTTCCTGGATCCAAAAAGTCGGATTTTTGTTATTTCGAAATTCTTATGGGATGAAAAAATAATGGATGGCCCCAATTGCCTATTTTAATGTTTTTTACGAATGCAGTGAAATAATCCTGATTTTCTAATTCCGAGTAATTACGTTAAATGTAGTTGACGTCACTATCATAAATATGTTTTGTCATTCACTGAAAACGAAATTTTGTTGGAAAAAATTCGATATTTTGTTCGATGCGTTCGAGTAAACATTCTTTTGACGAATCTCAAAAATTGTGTCATCGCAGCAAGAAATAAAGTTCGCAAATTCTAGAAAGTCTCTCCAGAAGCAAATTTTTGTTGTTCCAATCGTAAATTTCGTTGGAAATTCTGTAAAAAATCAAATATACTGCCAAAACAACGAAAATTTCGAAATTATTCAAAAAAATGTAGTTTACCATGTTCAAAAAAATATCGACAACTTTTAACAACATTTCATTTCCAGTTTTTTTATTGTTATTTTCATTATTATGATTAATTAGTATAATTGTAATTTACGATTTGAAATTTTCTGGTCTTTCGTACTGAAAAATGTAATCGTCGTTATTCGCCTCGAAATTTGCATCATTACGTACGATGACAGCAGTAGAGAAGAACAGTCGCATGCAGCTTCTCCGTCGTCCTGTTTTTCTTTTTGGCCGCCGTTAAAAACTCGAGCGAGCCACAGCGTAAACTCTCTGCCTGCGCCTCCACTCACTTCCTCGTCGTTTCTCGTCTGAGGATAAAGTTGGATTTAATCGAGATTAATCGCTCCCTAGTCTCGTGGTCTCTGTTATAAATCATTGTCCTGATTTTTTCGTTTGCTCTAATGTCCGCTCTATATCTCCGCTCTTTCTTTGCGAACCAAAGCTTTTTCTTTTTTTACAATTTGCAAAAATAAATTATATTTTTTTGTATAAATTCGTTGTAGAGGTTTTCATTTCTGGTTATTATTTCGCAAAATCTCTTTTTGGGTCTTTTTCAGAGAGTGAGCAGGGCGCGCATCAGTTGAAAAAGTAGAGCTTCTGAAAATAGTGATCAATTCTCTACTGCCTCTAATTTCTTAATTTCTAATTTTCCTAATTTTCTAATGTTTATTTACTATTTTTGCAAAATATTCGGTTATTTGTTATTTCAACTGCTACTCCGTAATCTGTGCATGATTAATTTTTGCATATTTTTCTAGAAAAATGGCTCGTAGGGTAAAAATATGAATTATTCTTTTAAAAAATGGGAGTTCGTGAAAGGAATGCCTTAATCATCTTTTTTATGCACAAAGTTCAAGTACGTTCGACTCGACCCAATTCCATACTGAAAGTATTCTCAATCGACAGTCCGGGAGGACACTCTCTTTAATATCTTCAATGAAGCCATGCCACATGACGAAGTCTTCAATTAATAGGATTTCAGTTTTAATCCACGAAAGCTCTAGGAGCGGTCTAAGGTCAGGAGTTTCGAAGTTCAAATTTTTCTCCGCAACTAATCGGAAAACGCGATAATTAGCATAAAAATAATTTATAATCGGAACAAAAATCTCAACGGGACATCGGGATCTGAACCAAAACTGACATTAATTTGAATCGCAATAGCGATGCAAATTGAAAAAAATAGAAAGTAAAGAACAAGTACGGACTTATATTTTAGGAAAATAGCAAAAATTAAAGCGGTTAGACGATTTTTCGAAGAACCCAGATTTCCGTAGTATTCCAAAAATCATCAAATTTAGCCGTTCAATCGATATTTCCTAAATTCAGTACCAACCTTCCTGTCATGGTACTGTATTCATAGAAAAAAAAAAATTTACAATAATTCTAAACATTTGCAGAAGTTGTGACACCTTTTTTTTCGAAATTTCAAAATGCCGTAGAATTTGTATTTTTCTAGCAATTTCAACAAAAATCTCAGAGAATCAAGAGCTTGTAAAGTTTAACATCTGTGCAGAATGGGAGTCCTGTAGCTCAAACCGTTCTCGAGTTATGAACGTTTGAACTTTACAGTGCCAGAACATACACACACTCCACACATCCGGACATTTTTTCTAGATATGATTTTTCGATGTTTTGGGACATTTTAAAAGTATCGACATAGAAAACTGTAAGAAAAAAAATTCTCCGTTACATAGCTTCCTCCATGAGGAAGAAAAAACGACGTGAAGCAAAATTTAGTAGTTGAATTATTTAGCAATGTTTCCGGAAGTGCGTGGGGAATCGATAAGAAATTCACGTAAAATTCTGTTTTTATAAATATCAAAATAATATTCTTCGAGGAAGTAACCGCAGAGTGTGCACAGTCAGGTATGCAGCCAAGCAACGAAAAGACCCTCCCCTCATGATGCATATTAGTAGCGTTCGCCCTGCTGTCGTGCTGGTTGAGGTTGAAGCTCAACTTTTTTTCGCGAGCTTGTAAGCCCTGAAGCTTTCTTGCATCTTTATTTGGTCGTTATTTCTTAAGGAGTCTTTTTCTAACGCGTTACCACGCCTTTTATCATTCAGAGCTTTTTTCTTTTCGTCTGATGGCGCGATTGAAGTCAACGTGAGTCATTTTCCGCCAGTGCGTCGCTTACGTGACAAAATTTCGCAGTGTGTTCAGCGAAATGTAATGAACTTGGCTCGGTATTCAAATCCGCATCGTAAACACCCGCACATTTATGTATTTACGTGTCTAAGTGTATACACTCTGGTCAGAAAGTTGACGAGCATCGTGCGCGAGAAGGAAAATGAATAACGACTGAGCCGACCCCGTGGGGTTCAAATCTTTGAAATTTACATCGAGTACGCGCTTCACCTAATTTCGAATCAATTATTTTTCGAAGAATATTGAATTCCTCGGATATTAACCCTAGAACGTGGTAACCCGGGGGTCAAAAACGACCCCAAGCGACTTTAAATCCCGCGCCTTTTCTAGGGTTATTTATGACCACAGGTTACCGGAATAGGTAAAAAAAAATAAGGTTACCGTTCTAGGGTTACATCCCGCGCCCTTCCTCCCTCCGTTCTCCCGATTTTTATCGTCTTACCGCATTTTTGACTGATTTTTTAACTTCAAGCAAAATCGCCCCTGGCTCACATGATCCTGCATTAAAAAACGAAAAAAAAGCCCAAGTTGAACTCCTTTCGTTGACTTTTACCGGAGATATGAATTTTTCAAAATCGCAGTCATTCATGACCCTCAAGTTACCGGAATGGGTAAAAAAAAATAAGGTTACCTTTCTGGGGTTAAAAAAAAATATAACTATGTACATTTTTTCTATTTATTCAAAATTGACACGAAATTCTGAAGATTGTACGAGCCTTTCCCAGCTTATGTAGAGTTTCTATTAAGTATGAAAAAAAGTGCGAGGATGTTCGTCAACTTTTTGACGGTAATGTAGACGCATTTGAGTAATAAGCGAGGCGGCATTTCCAGGAGGCTGCTCGTGAAAAGGCAAATGTATAGTAAGACTGCGAGGAAGCCCTGGAACACACCTTACGGCAATTGCGATCCAGAGTGCAAAAAACACCATAAGACTCACTTTAAAAAGGGCAACACGTTTTAAAAAACGTTGCTCGAGCTACGCGGGACGAGTGAGCGATAATTGTACCGCCACTCGTGAGCCATCGCGACGACAGGATAAAAGAAGGGGATTAAACTTTGTATGCAGTCTCGAATAACGCATAAAAAAAAAACCCGCAAGTAATAAGTGATTGCGATATTTCTTTCTCATGCATAGAGGACAATGAACATTTTTTTTCCAGTTCGAAATGTCAATGTGCGTAAAATGTCCCAAAACATCGAAAAAAAAATCATATCAAGAAAAAATGTCCCGATGTGTGTGTGTGTGTGTGTGTGTATTCTGCATGTCCTGGCATGCAGCAATCTATACACGCTCGTCATTACCTGAGTTGGGATTGCTATAGAAATACGAATTCTACGGCATTTTGAAGTTTTCAAAAATAAAAGTAGCACCGCTCTAACTTTCGCAAATTTTAAGATTTATCACTTTTTTTTATGGATAGAGTATCATAATGGGAAGGTTGGTATCAAATTTGCGAAATATCGGTTGAACGGTTTAAATTTTATGATTTTCCGAATTTTCCGAAAAAGTGTGTTTTTTTTTTTAAATGTTTAACCGCTTTAATGTTTGTAAATTTTGTAAGATATTGTGTATATCTGTGTTCTTCCTCTTTGCTGTCCAAAAAAGTTGTCGAAATTATTTTAAAAAAAAGTAAAAAATCAATAAATGAGTCAAAATTTTATTAAAAACGCCAGAAATTGAAAGTTGCAAATTGCTTCCTCAAGATTTAGCACGTTTCGCTAGGAGGAAGCCAAAATGAAAAATATAGTTCTTCATAAGGAAGATTTGAGCATCGTGCTAAATCTTGAGGAACGAATTAGCAACGTTTTTTTTTTATTTATGAAATTGCCAATGAAATGGTGAATTTGAAAATTTTAGACTGCTTTGTTGATTTTCTTGTAATTCTGTGATTTAGTACGACGGCTACGGAGTTGTGAGTCTCGATCCGTCGCCACATATGAGCAGCACAGCTCAGTCTCATCTCATGGGAAATTCAACTCCAGGTCTCGAGGAACTTACGGAGGACGAGAGAAAACCGTGTGTATGTGAATGCGTGTCCGTATGTGACAGGCGAAAAGATTGAGCGAGAGAGAGAGAGAGAGTGGTTGCATGTGCTGTGCGATGAGAGGTGACTGTTGGGTCGACGGAACGTCACGAGCTCGGTGATTCGCCAAAAAGGGATGAACCGGAGGGTAGAAGCGGTTGCGAGTTGCCCCGAGTGTCGACACGTCGAAATTCGTCGCGGCGATTCAGGAAATGCGCGTCGGCGGCGATTCACCGACGGTTGACTCACAGCGACCCCCGTCACCTACACAGAGAATTTGTCCTTCACAAAGCGACGAGAAACGTCCTAATCGTTTGTCCAGCGTAAACATACTTACGCATGAGGGAACGAGAGATACTAATACTCATCCACCCACGGATGCGAATGTTCGTAACGTATAACGCGGACGTTACACGACGAGCTGACGTGTACCAAACGTTGTTACAGGTGTCGAATAAACGTTGCTGCGCTTCTGCTAAAACAACATTCAACAGCTACAACAGAGGAAAGCTTGAAATTAGCCAAGTCAGGATACGAAATGGTATTTGTTGATGCCGCGCGTGGTACACATCAACGTCGACGTCATTGACGGTTCTCCAATGAGACCTGCGAGCCACTGTTCTTCCCAGCCTGACAAGACTGCGGAGAACATTCACTTGGCGACTGGTCATCATTGTTTGGTATACCCAATGATGACAAGCCGAGTAATCAAACCATCATGCATCCCCTGCATTGCCTGCGGCTAGACTTCTAAGCAAACACACGAGGCTTCGTTTGTCCGACGGTGTCTCATGTCCAAACGATACAGTATACGAATGAATCCTTGGTATACACACATGGGTCTGGGGTGCCCAGCCCATTCAGCGAATGTCGTTAATTTCTCGTTTTTCCTTCACCATTAAATAACAATAACAAAATAAGGATTTATCCATCACCCAGTACAGGCTCTCTTTCTATGCATCCAAAACTATTTTCCTGAATTTTTTCCAGATTTTTTGAACGAGTTCAAATTCAGTGAAAAAAACGGTCGGACACCCCAGACCCATGTCTGTCTACGCAGGGTTAATTGATCAACCCGTCAAGTTACTTGTATTAAAAAATATTCGAATCCCATTATAAATAGCACCGAGAAAAAAGTCTCGCATTGTTGCGCGTTGAACGCGGAAGATGTTGCATTGTAATCAAGGTGAAAAGAAAAAAAAGAAATAATAAGAGGGTAGAAAAAGAAATTCCTGCTGTCGCGAAGAACAATTCAGTATAAATTACGTTGATTCAACAATGCCTCATTGTACACACAAGATGAGCAAGTGGTCTGCGCGTTTGGACGATAAAAGGAATAAAACACAGCGACGTGGGTTGGGCTGTTTTTGCCCGGAAAGTGTTTTCAGTAGCAAGAGGCAGTATAGTATACAGTTACAACTGCAACGCGACGACCGCGAAGCGGATAATACAGGCTAGAGAAAGATGGTTCGGTCCGTGAACAACATGAAACGCGGTGGTTGGAACAAGCCGACGTATATAAAAGGATCGAAACGACAACTCGATTGTATGGTTCGCCTGCTAGTTATCATGGATCGTTAGTCTCTGCCATTTTGTATTCATCGATACGACAATTATATCCGCTAATTATGCCCGTCGATCTCGATAATTACCGGCCCCGATGCGATGCAATGACGATGCGAGCAAAAGAATGCAGGATTTGGTTCGTCTATTCAATGTTTTTTTTTCCAAACTCTTTTCATCTCGTTTTTCTCCTGCGTCGTTGTTATTTCAGCAAACTTGGAAAAGTACCGGAATTTTCGTACTATTTAGTCTCTACATTTTAACAATTTAAGCCCCGGTAGACACACATGGGTCTGAGGTCCCCATTCAGCGAATGGGATAAATTTCTCGTTTTTCGTATATCGATTACCATTGAATAACAATAATAAAAATTTGCCAATTTCACTTGTGCAGCGCGCTTTTTGTATTTCCATTGGAATAATACATTTTCGACAACTTTTCTAGAAAATGAAGAGGAAGTACGGACTAATACACAATATCTCCGAAAATTTGCGAAACTTAAAGCGGTTAGACGATTTTTCGAAAAACTCATATTTTCGTAAAATTCGAAAAATCACAAAATTCAAACCGTTCAACAGATATTTCTCAAATTCAATATCAATCCTCCTATTATAATACTCTATGTATTAAAAAAAAAATTAGTAATAAATCTCGAAATTTGCGGAAGTAAATTCACCTTTTCTTTGGAAATTTCAAAATGACGGAGAATTCGTAATTTTTTTTTTTTATTTTGTAATTCCGAAAAAATTCTCAGAGAATGATAAGCTTCTATGGATTAACATCTGTGCAAAACGGAAGCTTTGGGACATTTTAAGAAAAAAAAATTTCACCGTCACGTGGTTTTCCCTATGAGGGAGCAAAAAGAATTTTTATAAATCACTCAGTGCAGACTCTCTTTCTATATATTCGAAACTACTTTCCCGAAATTTTTCAGATTTTTTAAACGAGTCCCAGTACAGGCAAAAACGTCAGCACGCCCCAGACCCATGTGTGTCTAGGGAGCTGTCATAATTGTAGTGTGGCTACGGAGGGTCAATAATCTTATCACCCGCAACGATGATATAATTCTCAATGGTCGTGGTCGCGTGTTTCATCTGAAAGGATTCTCACGCTTGAATACCATTCAAGCATTGTGTACGATATCGGTTAGTCCTTATGACCAGAGATGCTGCATAGATGTTCTAAATAGCGAAGAGGACTTGATCTGCGAACGGAACAATACGTTGTATACAAAGAGCTTACCCGATTTGCTGGCTGTCCTCCACAACCAAATGTTCTAATGACGCAGCCGATCCACCATATTGTTCAAACGCTGGAAAATACGAACAATTGTCCATATGGAAACCGAGAAACAGTTATTGTAGAACAGACAATAACAAATGTTGAATATTTCATGCAAAAAAATATCGAGGATAAACCTCCCTGGGGCAACAAATATTTAGCACGGGAAACAGTGAACAATAGCTGTTATTTCTCCTGAATGGATTTCGCAGGGATTTACAGAGAAGCCTCGTTGAAACCTCCTGGCCATTGATTTCAACGCAGTAGCTACTTTTTTTCAAAATTCCGTGAGGTTTTCTTTCGTTTAGCTCGTGTCTAGTTTTTTTTACTGTTTTTTCAAGCCCTTGATAAAATTATCAAAATAAACCCAGCGAATGAACGTCAACAACATTTACGGTTTTCCAAATTCTAACAAAACATTTTCTCAACGCACATTGCTCCGGGTTTGAGTTGTCAATTATCTTTCCACGAGACAGAGTCTAACACGTATTTTATAAAATTATAAACTCTGTTCCAAGCAGTGGACGATAGTATTCGCACGACTCCGTGCAGTCAATGGCAACTATAATGAGCGTTTCCCCACAGCTGCACGCATGGATGCCGCGACTGCAGTTGGCGGTAGGAATGAAAAGGTTTATGTCATTAGCATCATATGTATTCATGAGACAACCTCCGGATTACTTGCACATACAATAATATTATTTCGTCACGAACCAATCCAATTAATTATTTTGATCCTTCAAATGTTTACTTAATAAATGCTTTCGTTATTGAATTTTTTTTGTTCCAATTCAGTTGAATTCTCGTGCTTCGTTTGGGCCTAGAATTAACTTACTGAGAAGAGTTTACAATTTTTTTTTTCAAAATTCTCATGGTCGATTAGGATTTTAACTGAGGTCACGACCGAAGTGAGACCTAATGAGGTCCTCATGAGCTTCCATTCGGCACCTGGAGACCCTACAACGGACCTCCGTAGACTCACTGCAATAAGTGCCCTTTCCTAGACACACATGGGTCTCGGGTGTCGTACCATTTTTGACTGTACTGGGAATCGTTCAAAAAATCTGAAAAAATGCGGGAAAGTAGTTTTGGATCTATAGAAAAAGAGGCTGCACTGGGTGATGCCTAAAAAAAATTCTTCGTTATTATTTTGTTATTCAATGGGAATCGATACGAAAAACAAGAAATTCACGGAATTGGCAAAATGGGCTGGACCCCCAGACCCATGTGTGTCTACAGAGGGTTTATTATACAAGTCTAAAAAGTCTTTGCACTCTGGATATATTATGATTGGTTTCATTGAAGAAATATCATTTGAATAAACGTAAATCGCGAGTTGAAAATCTCATGGGATAGAACGTTTTGACACTGTGATCCGCGAGTGTGGAAATTCATCGCTCATGAAGCGTTCGGTGCCGCGCTGAGGTGTCCATGAATTGGTTGAAACGGAGATAAATAATATCGGGAGTACGGGGATTCGGGTGGTTCGATTGTCACGACGCCTCGAGATTTATAGAGACCGAGTTGGAGGCTCTCGCCCGAAAACGTTCATTGTTATTCATTGCCTTGCGTAAATAACAACTAGAGCGCCGTGATATCCGGTATACAAAGCCCGAAAGAGAGTAAATATGGGGAAACGAGGATGCGAGAGACGAAATACGAGAAATATGGATGCTGCGATTCTCTATGCTCTTCTCTCGATGCTCTGCTCATCGCCGCATGGAGCGATGCAGCTGAGAGTGCTAACCCTTCTTTTTTCCTTCGTTCAACTCGCTATGGACCAAAATCAGGAGCTTTGACGGACGAGACAGCCACGAGAATTCCAAAGATAGAATCGATGGAAAAGCAGAAAAACGAAGAAAGAGCCAGAGAGAGATTGATATCGTATTTTATGCCATGTCCGATCTTTCCGGTCCAGCGATGACGGCTACCTCATCGCGTACTTTCGATTCCTAGCAGTATACCCATTGCGTAGACCCACCATCAGCGGAGTGAATGCGAATCAATACGTAACGCCATTCTCATTTAACACAATCCATTTGAAAAAAAAACGAGACTACAATCGAATTTAAGGACGTTGATTACTCATGAAATTTGTTAATATTAATTGTGCAATAAATAGGTTCTTAATACTCACGAAATTTGTACACGACCTCCTGAATACAAAAATTTTTCTGTTGCTACGTTGTTAGACTTGATTTCATCGAGAGTGCGGCATTCCCTCGAATGAGGAAAATCACTTTTGTACGAAAGAAGATGAAACCAGAAAAAACGACGATGAAGGATGAGCGCAATTGTTTTTTTCATTTCTCGAAAAACTAGACGAATTTCTTCATTTGACGAACAAAAGATTTTCAATATTATGACGCGAAAATGATTGTTGCAAATTTCATTTTGGAAAATCTGAAACCTTTTTTACTCCTTTCGCTTCCGTGGCATTTCCGGTTTTGAACGACCTGTATTAAAATCATATATTCATTAATATGTAAATGTATGTATGACGGCGAAAAGCCCACAGATGTGTTCCACAAGCCAGGTTAATGGAAGCTTTCGAGAGGGATGTACATCTTGAAACGTGTGCCCACATGTGGCAATGCAAATGTAAATTGGGATCGAAAAAAATCAATAGCGGATGCTGGAATGAGAAATAACCGGAAAATATTGAATGCCTTCACTGAAACATATCCTTAATGAACGTCGTGGGCAAAGTGTGATGTTCTATTGCATCAAACCATATGCTATGGAAGGATAATGTGTATAGTAAATCAGAGGATAAAAATTATGCACGTTTCTCATCAAGTTAATTGTGCGCAAGGAATATTCCAATATCAGCCCTTCGTAGATATACTACAAAACTGGCGCACCTCCCTAGACACACATGGGTCTGGGACGTCCTACCATTGTTTTACTGCGTCCTTGGACTCGTTGAAAAAATCTGAAAAAATTCAGTATGGTCCCTTTAAATCTATAGAAAAGAAGGCTGCACTAGGTGATGGAATTTTTTTTTTTGTCGTATTCTTTTTTTTGGTAATTAATACGAAAAACGGGAAATTCGAGCAATTCGCTAAATGGGCACCCCATGTGTGTCCACGGAGGGTTGAAAACCATTATTTATCGTCGGTCGTTTCAATGTTTTGTCCAACAACAACAACATCAACAAAAACAAACAATAATTACGGAATTTATTTATTAATGAAAAAAAGTGGAAAAAAATTGAGACTTTCATTCTGGTTTTTCTTTTCTTATGATTTATTACGATTGATGAAATAGATAAATTATTGCTCGATGGTATTTTGTCTTAAGTAGAAAAAGAGTTATTGAAGATTTTTTTGACTCGAATTAAACATACGAGTGCATATTTTGCTTAGAAAAATGTTGACCACTCCAAAGACGATAAAACTCTCGGTCGCATCGATCGGAAGGAGAAGATTGCTGAAAAGTGCAGAGTTCATCAGGTTGCAGAATTGCAAAGTTTCGATGGAATTATATCGATCGTTGGGTGACCTTGACTCGTAATCTTTTCGTTCGAATGCGCGATTGAGGAAAAGAAGGAAATTTGAACATCCCTCGGAGAGTTACGTTCCTTCCGCATGACGAGCCTTTGCCTTACCTACTGACCCGCATCACCCCTGTGCAAGCCCTGTGAGATGAAAATTTGAGAGTTTGATGCTGCGCGCACCTCGGCCGCGTTTTCTCTCGCATCCACGCTCTAGTGTACGTGCATTAGTTTCTCTTCCTCTTCGTCCTACAATTTCTCGCGCAGGCATTTCCTCCTTGCTCTCTTCGTCGGAAATACCCAGAGCTTTATGTATTTCTCCCCTTACTCGCACCCACAGATACGTCTCTATTGCGTTCGTTTCGCTGTTGCTCGTGTCTCTCTCGCACACCATAACGTTTCCTCACTCGCTTCCTCCTCCTTCCCTGCCTCCTGCTTCTCCCCATAGTTCGTGGGTGTCCCCCTGTGTGCTTGGCACATCTCTCGTACCGCGCACGATCGCCCAGTACGCCGGCAACTCTTCAATGGGAGTGACGCGCTCTTGGACCGAAGCGACAACAGCTGCTCCTTCTTGTGCTTTCCACACACAAAGAGAAACGGGAAAACGCGCGTGCATCCACAAATATTAGTGAGAGGAGAGTTGCAAACGTTCGGTGTGATTTTTCTTCTTTGTCGAGATAACGAGGAGAGCTCGAACGTGTCATTATGAAAAAAAATTCTTCGCGCCTGTTATTGCAAACAATTGAATTGTGATTGATTGAGTGGAGTTTTGGACTTCATCGAAACGCAATTTCGACTGTCAATAAATATCCGTAGTGCGGAAATTGTTAACCATCATCTTTGTAAACTGCGCATGATACAGTGCTTGCGATTCTTATCGTTGATGGATGTGTTGATTGTGAAAATAGTTGAGTTCGTTGAATCGAGACATTTGGACAACTCTTGATATTTATTCGGATGGGTGCGAGGGTCGATGTCTGACATTGAATAAAACTGATAACTCCACGAGGTAAATATCGATGCGATTTATGGATGCGTTTACGTTTCAGATTTGAAACAAACGAGACGAGGCTGGCACGGTGTAATGTACGATATTCGAGTTTGCATCGTTGGAGTGCAACAAAAAATTTTTTACACCATTTTTTCTTTGTTTTTCGAATCAATTCATTGTTTCTTTGACTTTCCGTTCGCTGGGTCTCTCAGACCCAATGTGGAAAAGACTAGACTGGGTCTCTGAGACCCAGGAACCACCCTCGGTCTGTCGGACCCAATGGGTCCCTCAGACCCAGTGTAGTGGAAGCAGAATTCATCAAACCGGGAAAATTCAGTTTTTTTATCTACAAAAATTGTCATAGACATTTTGCTCTCGATAAATGAAATAATATAAATGAATTCCGTTATATTCCAACCATGAAAATTTCGAGATCGTTGTAATTTAGGTATTTTCTTCTCGCAAGCACTCTCGTGGATCGAGGGGAAGCATTTTCATTCGTATAAACACATTCGTCGCTACATGTATGTATGGGAACGTGTAGCAGAACTCGAGAATACACAACACTCGTCTGTGTCTGCTCCGCACGGTCTCTTTCCCCTTTTCCCCTGCTTTTCGCTGGCGCGTCTCGTGCTCAAGGAGTCGAAAGCTGTGGCGTGCTCACTATATTACGAGCCGGCTAGTCTGCTGCTCGTCGGTCTGCCCCTTGCCAACAGATGAGGAAAAAAGTGCATGACGCCCAGTGCAAACTCTGACTTAACTCTGTGTACACTTAAACTTTGTCCCCTGTTACGCGCAACTTTTTCGCTCAGCGCACTATGCCTTTGACTCACGACCTCTCCTCAAATTTCATCCAATAAACCTTCCGGAGAAAACACGCTTTTTGTCTGGCAGGATAATAAAGCGTTTGGGGACGCGAGGTGATTAATTTTTTTTCGAGCAATTAATTTGGAAAGCGCGTTCATCGCACTATACCGCAATATTTTTTAAATATTAATAGAATTTTCTGTGATTCAATGAATATTCCATAAAGTGATAACGTGGAAAGCAATTTCGGAAATTCAACAATTTTCCATAGAAAAATGGAAAAAGTGTAGTCGCAGAACGGGAGAGTACTCACGCGCCGACTATCGGCCATTTGATTGAAAGTCCATTTAGCACATAAATGGATTCCACAATCTGCGAGCTATAACCGCATGAATAAAAAGTTTTATGAAAAACACCATGTTCGCCATGATAACTGCGGAGCCCCGAAGGAAATAATCGATTAATGGAATTTACTTAGACGATCTTGGAAATCTAAGAGCTTTATAGCGCAACTTGGCTCACGAATCTCAGGGAAAATCGTTTCCCGTGTGAACCCAACCGTCATTGAGCACAGGCAGAATAATAATCGGTCCAAAACCTCTCTCTCCCTCTCTCTCTCTCTCTCTCTTTCTCTTTCTCTTTCTCGTCCTCTCTCACTTGCTGATAAAACCCTTACGAATTGTCTCAATCGAATTAGCGAGAGCCATCAAGGATGTTGGGTCCCAAATCGCAAATGATGAGATAATTCGAAAAATTATTAGGAACCATTAGGAAGCTCGTTATTGAACAATTAACATTAATAAATGAAATGTAGTCAAACGTAGTCTTATGGAAACTGGTATAACTTTGCGATAAGTTTTCTATCTACAATACACCGAAAGCAACGGAAATAAAACGAAGTTTAATCATAAATATTTTTTTTTTTGTACAAAAAATTGTTCTCAACAAAATGTGAATTTTGTAACAACGAGCTTCCCGAACGTCATGAAATTTTTACTCGACCTCTCAAATACTTCATATGAAAACATACTGAATTTTCGAATTTTTAAATCATTTTTAATCTCAACCCTTAAGGTGGTTACAGTTATGATGATAGAATGCTTGCACTTTGGTATGTTTTTACATGAAGGATTCATGAGGTCATGTACAAATTTCATGACGATTAAGGAGCTATTTGTTATTGATCAATTAACATTAAAAAATTTCATTTGTACTCAACATCCTTAAGCTCGTCGCGATTCTCTTAGCCACTCGCTATGCTACGAATCCGGTCTTGCAACTCCTCTTCGTGATCGTATTTTCTTGTATAGTTCTGCGTCGATTTCCATGCATTTCGTTCACTAGCGAATTCGCTCGTCCGAGCGAATGCCGCACTTAACGACGCCTCGATGAAATCATAAAGTGTAACAACGTAGCAAAAGAAAAACTTTAGCACGACGTTGGTTTCCGCGTCATAACCTGCTCCGTAGAATATGCTAAAAGACTTTGTTGCATTCTCGAAAGTACGGATCGCATTTTGTTGCGATGCATCCTTCTTTTATGGAGACAAAATAAAAATGCGTATCATCCGTTCTATGTTTTCGTCTTATTCCCTCTTTTCCCTCATTTCTCCCCTCACAATTTTTCTCATACGCCACGTCAACAGCGAGAAACTATTTTAACGTCAAGCCGAATAAAAAAATTATGTAACTCAGCCCTTCGTTAACGTCGTAGTAAAAACGTCCGGTATTTTTCGACGTAAAATGTAATTCCGGCCAAACTAGCCGACGCAGCAAATATTTTTCATTACCCCATGAACATTGCCCTCAATTTTTTTCCTTTGCAATGGACAATGAAAAAAAATGCACTCATTCCCTGCGCGTGTACTTTATATGACACACTGCTGTCTAAAAGCTTTTTTCTCAGCCTGCATGGTATTTTCGCTATGATATATTTCTCGCATCACACGTTTCATGAGTGGAGAACGCAATCATGTACAACATAATCCAAGCTTGAAAAAAAACCCTATCCACGGAATATCGATAAATGTTCGAGATTTTATCGAGTGCCACCATTTTTGGCAATTTCATGTTTGTGTGTATTTTCCAATGTGTACGAATGGATGATTCATTATGGAACGCAAAGCTGCTGCAGCTTTATTGAAACAGAAAGAATTCAGCCAATTAAGCGATGCTCAGGTGCTGATTGGAAAAATGACGAAAAAACGAACGAGGAATTAGAAGTTTGCGCACATAATTAACGTCCATTCTAGCGATGCACGCGAGATGGAAAACGGAACAGGTGCAGAATCGTGTGAAAATATTAAATCAATCGCAATCAAGGACAAAAGTTTTTAAGCCTAGAACGGTAACTTTATTTTTTGTTACCTAATCCAATAACCTGGCGTCATAAATGATCCCAATGTTGAAAAATTCATATCTCCGGAAAAATTCAACGAAAAGAGTCCAACTAGGGCTCATTCTTTTCGTTTTTTAATGCACAACCACGCGAGCCTGGGGCAATTTTGCTCGGAGTACAAAAAAATGGTCAAAAATGCGGTAAAACAATAAAAAACGGGAAAACGAAGGGCGTCGCCTTTGACGATGTGTCACTGTGTCAGATTAGTAATGGTAATCGCAGCCTCGTTCGAAAAGTGTCCCGTAATGCAATGAACTGCATAACGAAAAAAAAAAAACAGGAAGCATATGGAAATAACTGAACGAATGAAATCTTTTTTTTTTGCAGATTATTCAAACCACGTAGGAGCGATCTGCGTGTTTTCGAAAAGGATGACGAATCCGGATCGGATAATTGGGGAATGTGTTTGGATTGAATCTCAGTTGAGGAGTTCGGCAATCAGAGCTAGAACGTTCGCTGGCAGCCAAGAATAAAGTGAGATCACCAACAAAAGGGAAAGAAAGAAAAGAGTGGAAAAGTCTGTGCGAACATTGGGAGCTGTGAGTTACTTCCGTCAATGACGACTGGAGAATTGGAAGTTTTGCACATCGAGACGAGAAAAGTTAAACATCCAAGTACCCACCGGCGATAATAGTGATATCCTTTGTTCCTGGATATCACGCTGGTGCTTAAAGTCCTTGTAGACTCGAACAAACGTTCAAGTTTTCGAGAGATTCGGAGAGTAATGACCTTTGCATACGACACCCTCGATCTTCATCGGTTCGAGTCACTTTGGACCGATTCGTTTCAAGTGTAAGGGTGCCGTTTCGTATGATTCCCTCGAGCCAATAGGATCGATGAGCCGTCACGGATATTTAAAGTAGCGGAAAGCTTCGGCCGAGCAAACGATGGATGTAAGCCCAGGTGGGATCGATCGCTGATAGGCGTGGCTCCATCCAAACCTCTTGGGATTCAAATGCGAGATGGAACTCAAAGAATAGTTCGAGTTGAACCGAAAAGCGTATATCGCGATTGGATTATTCATGTGATCTCGCAAATCTTAGCGATTTTCAAATTCCACAAGCATGACAGGGACAAAGTTATTCAACATTTTTTTAAGCGCCTTCCACGAGCATAAATCGTGTAACGATAAATCATCCGAATATCCCAGTGCCCCAGTGTATCGTAGTATCTACAGTGCGAAAAAAATGATGCGATCAAACGAGGATTTCAAGTGCTGAGTGCGGATGGACTGATATATTAAAAAAGTTAAAATTGTTAGTGCTCCATAGAATTCACCTCGTTACAGGCCTTTGCGACTTGATTGCTGCGAACCTTCAAGAGAGAGCTTCGGGCACAGGTAAGTTTATCAAAGTCCGTGTGTTATATTTTAGAAGAAAAAAAAATTGTTTTAACGATTTGAAAAAAAAAAAACAAATATTCTAGCAGAAGGCCGTTGAATCGAAATTAAAACTTGGTAATTATAGACGAAGATTGTTTTTGGTCGAAACATTGACGGTTTACTTCCGGTGGCTTCCGGAAAAGGTGGTTCACCCGTTCTCATTAGTGAATTAAAAAATCGGTGATACGAATGAAACTTCGGGAGGGTCGATGCAATTAAAGACTCTCTAAAAATTTCAGGATATGTTGCCAGCGAAATCTATTGCGAGCAAGTAATTTAACCTATTTGAACGCGGTTCTCATCACAGTTGATTCCATTTTCACCGCAAGTGACATAATTGCTTTTGATAAAGAACGAGAGTATTGAACGACGAATTTTTTAACTTTCCAATGGTATTTAAAAAATTGTGTCTTACCGGGGATTTTGCTGAGGAATTCAATCGCAAAATTCATCGTGTGTGCTAATCTCGGATACAATATGTCTATCATTCCGCTCGAGAAAACACGCGAATGGCGCGTGGATCTGTCGAACTGTCATGAGAGGCTGCCTTAGTTTCTTATTCAGCGCTTGCGTACTGACAGCGTTGAATACTTTTGTCAATTGAGACTTCATTTATAAATTTTTTATAAATAATGGATAAATATCATAGGAAATGTCATCGAAATTCATAAATTTTATTTAAACAGAGTATTTAGGATAAATCATGATCATGATATTTTCTCACGTCACGATATTCACTAGTTTGGTTACTGATGGGCTCCCTTAATGCAATACGCTAGAGTAGTTGATAATTAACTAAGGAACCTCACGAACTGCAAACACTGTTCAAAAGCAAAAGTACACAACGTCCGATCATGACGATTAAATAATTACTGGTTTCAGCTGTTGATTCGACCTGACTGGGATTAGAGATTTAATGTTTCTGTACGAGAATATTATTAACACGCATTGCAAGGGACACAAGGAGAGAGAAAGAGAAAGAGAGAGAAAGTCCCATCTAGATTGATCATCGTTTGGCCCTCGGTTTGGCCTGCTGCGTTTCGAATCTACCCACATAACCGTAATTACGGTGAACGCGTCCAGCATGCATATTCGATGGATCCATCAGGCATATACTGCAGCAGTAATTACGACAGGTGGAGTCAGCAAGTGATGGTTCAAAAGCAAGCACGTAGCTGCAATCTCAAAGTATGGTAACGAATCCCTGGGTGGCGATTGTCTTCATCAACGCATCGGGACGCAGAATTCGAGTCTTTATCACAAATTATTAAATTGTTCTGCTGCTTGGAAAAAAGCTGAACTCGGTGCTTGCTTTTCTCGAGTCCATACGTCCGAGCGCCAAACATTTCTTGTAGGAAGTTGTAGTTGCTTAATTTATCGTTATAGTCCATTACCTCCGAACTCGATTATGACTCGAGTAAAATACGATTGGGGAGCAAATAGGAGAGAGCACAGAGAGCTTTTATAACGCTCGTAACTGGTGCCCAGCAACGAGTGCCTCTCGTTCGTTTGTTTTTGCCCTTTTTATCCCTCTTTGGCGCGCACACTCGTGCGGAGTAACTCATACATTACTCGTTAATTCAGAGCAACCACTATAAGTTGGGATTAACGTTAACCCCGGCGAATTCCACGCTTTTTCCATGCAGTACTTGGGAATAAAAATTTTAATCACTATACGTGATTATAAAGTGACGTTATAAAACGCAAAGCTTATATAGAGTACGCATGTAATTTCCATTTTCGTGAACGGCGCGACGATGTTGACAAAAGATTTCTGGACAAAAGTTGTTCGCACGAAAATCTCACGTTGAGGTATTCCTTTCACGAACTCGGTGACTCAACAATTACCTGCTTTTTCTTTACAATCATTTAAAAGTGCATCCGATCATACAGGAGCTTATGGAGATTACATGATTATCACATTTCTATTCAATTATTTATAGACTTAACATCTCTCAATTTCTGATACAAACTGCCTCACTCGTAGAGAAATTTGTAAGGAATCCGTATCAACGATAAAAATAGGGGGTAATCGGATGGTCAACGGAAATATTAACAACAAGAGTTGAAAAAATATCCCGTTATGTTCGGCAATACAAACTGGCAAAATGACTACGTTCGGTGCATAACAGCTGACTGATAAATATATATGCATAAATTGAGACAAATCATTTTTAATTAAATTGGATCCATGCATAAGCGGTGAGCTATATGCATGCGCGTGTGATGTATCGAAAAGCCATTGGCATCGATCGTTCGTTACGTTGAACAACATTCATCGTGACTGCGGATGCAGACTGATGGTTGTGCAGGATACGAAGTCGAGAAACTAGTCTCAATCTATCTCACACGTCGACTACATGGGAATGAAGATACAAGGCGGAGATGGAGGCGCGTCGTAGCTAAATTGGACTTGGTAGAAAGCTCGTACGTTTGAGAAATCCCGCGGTTTCCACAATGGTCGAATCGTCCAACAAATTTGCCGGAGCTATCCGATTGTGATTGAGGATTCCGGTGTAGAGAAACAAGGAGGTAGAGAGGCATACGTGCAGAGTTCGGACTTAACCGAGCTCCTCGTTGCCTCGGGTTATCGGCTCGCCACAAACGAGACGGTATTAGATTCAGATCTGGAGGATCTCGATTGCGGAGGCGCGTAACACTAGTTTACGTATCTGTATCGAGAGAGAACACAGTTATAGGATATAAGCATGCCGAGAGAGTTACTGATCACACACAAGAGAGGCCGGATCTTGTCGAGAAGCCTCAAATTGGGGACGAGCAGCGAGCTCCGGGGCCCTGAATGAGGACAAGAGGGTTTAACAGAGAGGATTTAAGGGGAAGGTTCAGTTCGGACACTCTGGACATATATCTCGCATATGACAATGGAGACATACGGGAAACGGTTCCCGCCACGTTTCCGTGCCTCCGGATGACATCACTCTGTTGTCCTGCTTCTTGCTTGGTATATTCTCTGTTATGGCCATTTCCCCTTCTCTTACACATCCTGACTCATCCCTTATCAGACAAGCGAGCTAGCTCCGACGCGGTGTCAACCTCTACCACCTCCTACAAGCTCTTGCCTTAATGTTAAACAAGTCCTTTGCTCCCTCTATTGAACATTCAACATTGACAGGATATGTATCATGGAGAAATACCAGCAGCAGCAGCAGCAGCAGCAGCAACCTTAGCCATCGGCAATGCAAGTCCTCGCCAGATTCGCGCGGTATTTGATTAACAGAGCTTGGAGAGTGTTGACGGCGTGGTTTTGGCCCGCTGCATGTGACACCTTGAGCCTATCATCCATTACACTCATAGTCGTTCGAGACTCGCTCTCCCCGTCTATGAACCTGCCAGCACCTCTCAAACCCAGATATCTCCTGCTGGCCTTCCCTTTATACTGGTATCCGCCCTTTAACAAGCTGATGGCATAATCCATTGTAACTTTTGCCTCGTGAGCACATTTTAAGGCCATCGTTGCCTTCGGCTAGATGTCGATGCTTTTCAGAGTTCAACGCCTCGATGTTCGAGTTACATTTTACAGGGAAGTTTAGGATGTTGAGTACCCATCAAACTTGTTAATGTTAAGAACGTTGCGTGCCAAATTTTCTATCGACAGAATTCCTTCAAATTTCTACCACGCAAAGAGAATAGTAATATCTAATAGCTCGCGCTATTTCAAGACGTTTCACCATGTAGAAGTCGAGATATTTATTTATAAAAATCACTATTTTCAGTAGTTTCTCATGCGTGTGTTGAAAGTTTCAATTTTCAACATTAAATATTATGATGTCTAAATGGTGGAGCCTCTTAAAACTTTCCATACACTTTTAGGCAACATCGGAGAACTTCATTTAGTCATTCAAAACAATCGGTCGTAAAATTGTTTCGAAATTTGGTTGATTATTTAAAAAATACAGATTACCTCGGACAAGTCTGGATTAAGAGTATGTTGTTGTTTTTTCAATTTGTAAAAACTTCTTTTAAGAAAAATTGAAAAGAAAAATTTAGATTTGACCGTCGCCATACAACGTCCTTAATTGTTCAATAAATAGCT
This sequence comes from Hyposoter didymator, assembly GCA_037952995.1. Classification (NCBI taxonomy): domain Eukaryota; kingdom Metazoa; phylum Arthropoda; class Insecta; order Hymenoptera; family Ichneumonidae; genus Hyposoter; species Hyposoter didymator. The sequence goes on along the minus strand of JBAJMU010000001.1, from coordinate 21,689,319 downwards.
TAACATTCTGAAAATTTAGTATGTTTTCGTATGAAGTGTTTAAAGGCAGAGTAAAAATTTCTCAACGATTAAGAAGCTCATTACTAAAAAATTAACAACTTGTTAAGAACGTTTTTTCCAAGAAATAGAAAAAAAAATCATCATAAACTTCCTTTTGTTTCCGTTGCTTTCAGTATATTGCAGATATTGAAAATTGAGAGGTCGAAAACAGAACTTATCGCAAAGTGATGCCAGTTTCCATAAGACTACATGTTTGACTACAATCAATTTATTGATGTTAATTGTTCATCAACGAGCTTCTCATTCCTCGTGAAATTTATCCAGGATCTCTTAAATATTTCATACAAAGGCGTACCAAATTTTCTTATCATTTGCGATTTGATAGTCGACATCTTTAAATGTACCGAAGAGTGGCATTGAGCCAAGCAGAAATCTCAAAGATCATTATTCTTCTAATAAACAGCGAAAAAAATCTCTCGACAAGGACTGCCAAAAACAGTGGCTTAATGATGATTGATGCTTTCCTAAAAACAAGATCCATCATTCATTGATGCTTCGAAATAAGCACCAAGTTCTGAGCTGAATTAAATAATGCTTCGTACGAAGCCACTCTCTATTCTCCTGGGCACCATATTCCTCATGAGTTTAGACGAGCTTAGGGTAGAAAGTGTAAAAGTCGATTGGCCCGAAGCTTTGGGCTGCAGCCAAGAAGCTCGTGAATCTGTGAGCCTTGGCTGACCCCCGATCCCCATAATTCTTGTCTTCGAGAATACATGGGAATCTTCTTTTTCTCGTACCTTCTGACCACCAGCACGCAGCATCTTTCATGACCTCGAGATAAAACGTTGAGAGTATGAATTACAATCGCACCATAAAAACTCTTCATTGGCTTGATGCATTTCATCATTCGCCTGTTGAGAGACAATATGACCGAAATATAAAACTGGGCGCGCTCGTTTCGTGTGACCATGACTCTTACAGGAGGGCGACACGTCGATGCGAGCATATATTGATCTCGTTCGAGAATTACTGATGACGTAAGGGGATGCAGTAGCCCGAGACGAAACTGAATTGCCCCCCCCCCTGTTCCGTCATTTCCCCGCCCTGTCTATCGTGTAGTGAAAATATAGAACATATAATGCTCTGTCGTATCTCATACATATATATATAGTTACAAACACAATCGCCCAGAGTAATTACCATGATTGCTCTCAGTCCACTGCTGGAGATTCTCGGCAAAATTACCCTTCTCTAATTGCGACGTTTTGTTCACCCGTTCGAGTCGAAACTATATGTATGTATGGAAGGACGTAAATCGCACTTGTGTCTGAGTACCAACGGAGGTCATTACCTGGCATAACATTTTATAGGAAGAAAACTGGCTTCGCACTTCTGCGAATAGCGAATAATTGTAGAATCGACCAAGCCCATTCATACACGCGTACATCAACCATTTAATCAGGCATTACATAGTAGCGTTCCCTTGCGTTTTATTTGACGGTTTATCTTTTGCAAATTCACTTTCTCTCCATTCGTGGCTACTAATTGAGATTTCTGCTGAGCCTTTTTCCACAGGCTGTAGGCATTACCGCAGCCCAATCGTTCTTGATGATTCGTAAAATTGAAATTAAAAAAGACGCTCACCTTTAACCCTCGGTAGACACACATGGGTCTGGCTGTCCAGCACATTCAGCGAATGGCTCGAGTTTCTTGTTTATCGTATTGATTACCATTAAATAACAATAATTTTAAAAAACCTTTATCCATCACTCAGTGCAGGCTCTCTTTCTATAGATCCAAAACTACTTTCCTGATTTTTTTCCGATTTTTTTTAACGAATCCGAGTTCAGTGAAAAAAACTGTAGGACGCTCTAGACCCATGTGTATCCAAGGAGGTGCGCTAATTGGTATGTATCCACGAAGGGTTGAAAAGAGAGACTTGCAATCGACAGTCATTCCCACGACTCTGAAGTTTGCAACGTTGAAATTTAACGGAAAATATTTGATCTATTAATTATTTAATGATTTTTTTAAATTGTGCCAACTTTTTGGCTCGATTGAGTTTTTAGGGGGCAAGGAAGAATCGTTCCATTGTCCAGACCAAATATTGAAATAATAATTAAGAGTTCTGTTCAAGAAAAAACAGAATTTCGTTGCATTCCAACGATGCAAACTTCAGCATCATTCATTCCCAATAATTAAGAAAAAAAATGGCCGAATTTTATTCAACGTTCTCCATAGAACTGTGTTCAGTTTTTTTAAGGCGGAAAATTTGTCGTATACGATATAATGTATTCTGTATTTATTAGAGAATAAGTCTTGAGGAAATAATTGTGATGTTATTTAATGATGACTGCTTTCAAAGGCGGTAAATGTAAAGTTTACGAGGCATCTTTGTAAGAGAAACGAACAAAGTTAATGAGAATAAACGGTTTGTTGTCATTTTTCACTCTGTCAGTGCTTTTTATCTGGCGCGCTTCTGATCTCGGTTAACAGCGTGAAGGAATACCGCAATCTGAATCTCGGCATGCCAGACCACGAATGAACGAGACAAGTGAAGAGAATATTGCAGCAGCAGGAGGAGGATGCGCTTAAACACGGGGGTGGCTGGATGTAAATATTTGCTGGGTGATAGATTACGGGCTCACGAATTTACGACACGTTGATTGAATGTGACGGGGTCTGGGTAGCGTACGCGGATCCTTACTCGCTAGGTGCGCATGGCCAAGTGAGAGTTGATGGGGCGCCGGCGAGACGCGATTGCGCTCGACAAGTTTTACTACCAATGGAATATCCACATTGGATTTATCGTAATATACCAACGAATTGAGACTCTGCGCGTTCATACTATAGCTACGAGTTTACGCGACTCTGATGAGAAGCTTATCCTGCAGAAACCAAAAAACGCTTAATGGATAAAGTTATAAATTTCATAATGAAACTATAAATAACATTATCTGCGAAATCGCTTTTTCATCTTATGAAAGTTATGAATCTATCGCGTTGATACCGTAACTGTAACTGTCAATATAGAAATTGTAGGGTATCATTTTCGAGGGACGTTTTTCAGACGTTGCGATATAATTTTTTACGTAGACGATAAAGAAAAATCGAGCCGAGCATTTTTTTTTTCGCAGCGATGAATCATTCACATTGAGGACGTTGTATGGCGACAGTCAAATCTAAATTTTTGTCTTCAGATTTTCTTACACACAAAATGGTTTGCGAGCCTGAGTCCATTAAAAAAAGTTGTTACGAATTAACTAAAGAACAATATTCTCTGAATTCACGATTGTCCGAGGCAATCTGTATTTGTTGTGTAATAAACAAAATTTCAAAAAAAAATTTACAACCGATTTTTTTGAAAAACTAAATGAAGCTTCTCTACAAGGCGGTGAAGGTCGCAACAAGTTTATCTTTCCCGAATCCACTCATCCTTCACCAGTTAATGTGGACAACACTTTGGCCTCGTACCAGAATATTCGCTGAATGTCACGGCGCGTTTTATTCATTTTTAATGATGATGATCGTCGGGTAATTAATTTTTCTCCTCGTTTCCTTTTTTATTCGATTGCAATCTCTAATTGCGGGAGTTTTCAGTCACCGTTTTCGCGGTGAACTCGTTATAAGACTCTTTGGTACTGAAGTCATCGCTCCCATTGATGTAGCATTAAGAGAAAATTTCCTGGCCACCGTTGTACACGAATGGCCGAATGTTTTCCAGCAAGGCGTCTCGGTCAAATGAAACTGACGGTGAATTGGCGGAAAAACGAAATCGTGGAAATAGAGGGAGAGAGAGAAATGTGGTAACAGGAAATACGCGACAAGGGACAAACGAGAATGAGAGAGGGAGGAAAGAGAAATTGAATGGCGTCACGGGCCAAAAGGAGGATGCCCGAGTCTCGGACACAACCCTCAACCGATCTTTGCGCCTGCAGTCTTTGTCGTCCCGTCCCCTTGTCGGAGAGTGTCGCCGGGGACCGATCGTATGCTATCGTTAATGGAGCCCAGACGGAAATTGGTTCGAAGTCTGCGATGCGATATCGGGCGCATGGATCGGCGGCTAAAAGCGTGTGGTAGTGGGTCGCAAAAGTATCTTTCGTGTACAGTGAGTATATATAGCTTAGCGAATCCTCAATTCGTGCTTATTCGTGGCAAAACACAAAGATGTGAAGCGATGCAAGCTGCTGTAGCAGCGGCCAATAAAATGCGAATAAAAACGTTGAGACGTTGCGTTGCGCGCGCCACCCAATTCCTATCTCATTCTCTCCTCGTTCTCGAGCATACTTATCTCTTCCATCCCCTTGCCCCTTCAACGTCCTTGCACTAACCACCGAAGAACGTGAAGAAAAAAATTCTAAATGCGCGGAGAATCCCGTTGCGGCAATTGCTACTAAAGAGGGAAAGAGGAAAGCCCACGCTTGCTCTGCCTCTACCCATAAACTTAATTAACCAATGAAGTTAATTGAAATACTTTTTTTTTCAACTTTCTCATCTGTCAGCTGCAATCAACGAGAAATACCCTTTGGAATCCCATTCTTTGCTTCGTAACTCGCTGCCCTGGAATTTCTGTTGACTTGCACTTTGTCTGAGACCTCTCATTTTTCTGTCACTGAAATGCCAAGAATTCAACCGTCAGAAGTCGAGAAAAATGTCAGACACGTCAATTTTTTAATGGAAATTATTATTTTTTGCTAACGAGCAAATTTTTATTGCTTTTCATAAAAATTTTGATGAAATAAACGAATTTGTCTGTAGAATTAATAAAACAGCTGAAAATTTCAACGACTAACATTATTTACGAGACACGTTTTTACACCGATTCCGATGTCTGTCGCACTCGAACAGCATTCTTCCTGCTTTTCTCCACTCAGTTATTTCCAACTTGTCTCGTATGCAGGGGTGACGTTTGCCGTACTCGCCCCTTACCGTTTCATTTTTCGCTCAGTTTTATCCAGCATTCTCTCGTATGCGTTGGTGCGCTGGTCCAACTTTTTTATTCGCCGCGTCGAGGCAACTTTGAACGAGCTGCGATTTCATACTCGATATTTCATTTCGTGCAGACTTTCTGCGCTAAATACAAAATTAAACATCCTCGTGGGGAATACACAGAACGAAAACAACGCTGCTAATGTAATTTGAAAAACAAAAAAATTTCCAGACGCATCGTTCGTATGGCTTAAAAACATATATTGATACTGTAGGAAGAATAATCTGTTTGGTGGAATAAATTCCGCATAAGAGTTGGAATGTTTGGAAAATTCAATTTTTTCAACATTTTCTCTTTTCGAACTACTTGCAGAAAGAGCGATTTTAATCTCTTAGAGTCCCGTATTCCATTTTTTTTTCAATGGAAAAAAGAAGAATAATGAAATTCCTGAAACTGGTGTCTACATAAAATAAATACTGCTTTTTCGTCGAGCGCTGGAGGCTCTTCTCATATACGAAGAGAGAATTATGCTTTGGATGACCCTAATTTGCAAATATAAAAAAAAAAACAAATCATGAGATAGAATTTTTCCAAGATAACGTTTTGACGTTTGCCGTGAATCTTCTGGAGCCTCGTAATTATAATGTGTAAAAAATTTGAGGAGGTTTCACTGTCTGGTAGCCGAGATATTCAGTGTTTGAAATCGCAATTTTAACATGAGGTCTTAATGGAAAGTTACGAAAAAATACGATATTTTACAACAAATAACTCGATGTCTAGTCGGTCAAGCTTTCTCAAAGTTGACTCACAGTTGAGTATGATTGTGAAGAAGGTTCATACGAATTTTAAACAATTATTAAACTTGGAATTCATCTAACGCATGATAAACGATAGAACCTCTTTCCCCATGGGGGGGTAACTAATTACCCCACGCTGGAAAACTTAGTTGTACAAGACACATATTTGCTGAAGAGTTCGTCAAGATTTCTAGCGACTTTTATCGATCAATTTACAGACGGCGTTCTAAAAACTATCAAAAACTGGTGAAGCTGGTAAAAATTCAGCAAAAATTGCTCACTTTCAGACAAAAATTCATTACTCCGCCATTTTTCAATATTAAGGCCTATAATTTTAGCATTGTATGCACAACATATACTACTTACATAAAAAAATAACAGTATCGACAAATCTTTAAAAAAGTGTAAATAAAAAAAAAGATCTGTGCCCAGCAACGGTTGCGGCCATTAAGGGTTAAATATTTTTGAATAATAAGTCCTACGACACTTGGACAATGACAGGATGTGTGCGCTCGACATACGAAGATAATTAAAGTTTTTGTATAGAAACAGAAAATGTGTCTCTCCCTCCAGCCTCTCGATGTGTCGCGAAGTGTATAATCTTCAAACTCCTTCCTCGCCCCATATACCTCGGTCGTCAAGACGTTGTAATTGAATTAGTAAGTTGTCATGCGGAACGAGTGTATCCATGATTGGTCTCTGATCCGCGTGAATTGACACCCGAATCGGCACGCGACTCGGTAAAATAATCTGTTGAGCGTCTTTGCCGTAGTAATTAATAGGTACCCTGCACCATGCTGGGCCGCGGTGCTGTTGGAATATACGTTCGTTTGCCTGAATACATACAAGTAAGCCCGAGTTTCGTTGCACTCGGAGTCAATTATAGGCTCTTGGATGAAGCATCTATAAATAAAAGATCCTTTTTGCACGCGTTGCCGTTAAAAATAAAACACGATATATAAGCAAGCATGAATTCTTCCTGCATAGAGACCTCGGAATCGGTGTAGTGTGTTTCGGCACACATGTGAAAAATTTCGTGCGTGCCTCCCAACATTGATACACATAGGTATATATAAACTGAAGTTTCCGTCCCGACGCTTTGCCGCACCTTTATGAGGGAAAACCACGAATAGCCAGCAGTAAGTTCTGTGAAGCCCTCCTCGTCTATGAATATCTCCTCCAGCAAGTGCGAGACGTACGAGCGTGACTGCGAAGGGGGAGACTCGAACTGCGGTGCGGCATTTCTCGAGCGTGGTGTATGCACGAAACGCCGCGGTCCACAGCAGCACCGTTCCAATCTCATCCAGAGGCCAGTGCACCCCAACGCGTTCCAATGAACACCAATCTCCGCGACGAAGGCTTACTCAATGGCTTATTAGGTTTATCGTATGCCCCTTTTACATTCTACATTCATATCACACAGACACACACATACCAATGTTCCAGTATCAATAGTTGTGTATGCATGCGCAGACGCTGATTAAAAAGGAGGTTCGCTAATTCCGGACAAATTCAAAAGACGTTCCGAACGGAAGTCCCCAACCATTTTGGCCAACGGTCAATTTGTCAATTCAATGAGAGACATCCACACATATTATTATTAATTATCTGCTTCTTGGCACGCGACTCAGAACTCTTTCTCAAACTAATTATTTTCAATTGGTTCGACAATTTTGTATCCATTGGAATTATGGAACGATATATCCCGAGTAAAAATTAATATATTTGTATATTTTACATGAATACATTATATTACAATATTATATGAATATATAAAAATGAATATATTATTTCATAAACTGATATGATGTTGTAGTTTGCATCATATTGAAACGCAACGAAATTCTGTTGTTCGTTTACCGCGGAGCTCATAATTAATATTCAATATTTGGTCTGGACGCAATAGAACGACCCTCTCTCGCGACTCACAAACTCAAACGACACGAAAAATTAGCATTATTTTCAAAATTCAATACATAATTAATATACAACACATTTTTTCGTTGAATCTCAACATTGCAAACTTTAGAGTCATAAATTCATCATATACAATTGAATGATGTAACGGTATGTCCTGAGTCAGAAATGTAGATAAATAAACATATGAAATTTTATAATTTGACTAGAATTTCCCATGAGCATATGTGACACATTCTCATTTGTGGGTAACGTCCAAGTCGGAGAAGACTGTTGACAGTTGTCGTTTTTTGCTGGTTCGGGATGAATACGGTCGATGCATCCCATACGAAGAAAATCCGCATCTATTGATTGCCTGACCGATAAATATTCGCTTAGAAATAGCTCTTACACAGTTTATACTTTATAAAATGTGGTGCCGGGAAAAGGAGGAGAACAGGCGCCAGGAGAATAGGGCGCGGCGATGGTGAACACCTGGTCGTCTCGTTGGTATCATAGATATTCCGTGACTAAGAGATGGCGGGAGAGAGCAGGGCTGGATCGAAAGAAGAAGCGTTTAAATAACGAGGAAAGTTTATGGAAAGACGCGATTCGTGGCTTATCCATACGAGGGGGTTCGAGATAGAATCGAGAGCATCGCGTAATATGAAAAGCGTCGAGACGTCAACGACGAGGCTCTCTTTACTCTCGCCCTTTCACATCTGTCTATGTTGGAATCTTTCTCCTCTTGCTAAGATTTCAGGCCTTAGCCTCTGTGGCGATTACGACTTCAAGGCAGGAATAAAAATAAGTTGAACCGGAGCGTGAAGCCAAAAAAGAGAAAATAGGAATTTAGGAGTAGCTCAGACCCAATTCGGATGATTCTGGATTGGGAGAAGCTTTGAATAATCTTCATTTTTTCAAGTTTTTTTTTCCGCTTTTACGGACCTAATTACTTACGACGCAGACATTGTTAATCTAGAAATAAAATTTCCTGCGTCACAATGCATACGATTTCTTGCGAATTCGAAACCTCTCAGTCCCTTTCAGCCCGGCTTCTCGATGCGGCTGATAAACTCTGCCTCCCCTCATTAGAAAATAAAAACACCACCTCCGGGTATAAATGCATTGAAACACCCCATAAAAAAAGCCTCTCGTGTATATACCGCTGTACAACAATTATCAAAGACGCAAGAATAATAATTCAACGGTTTTGTGTACCGTGGACGTTTATGCTTTGTAATCAACGTCTACGACTTAAACTCAAGACTCGGAACAAAAGAAACCAGAGCGTTTTTGCTCACTTTCTCTTTCTCTTCAAAGGCTAGGCAGCGGAGCAAATGGGTTTACCTTTTCGGTTCTTCTTAACCATAAACTCGACTTTTCTCTGAAATATAGTACAAGCCTCACCAACATTTCATACAATTGAACTTAGTGGAGATTATGCACAAATACGTTCATGAGAATTGTGGGAAAAGCTTCCCTCAGCAACGAAACGAAGTTCGTCATAGCATCAGGTTTCAGCGATTCTCTTGTTTCTCCGGCCCTCATCCACTCGCCGTTCATATCTGAGTCTTCATTTAATCTGACGCTTCTAATCAATCTAATCACCGATCCGGAATCTCTAGTGTAAAAGACCGACTCGCAGCTCCAATTTCTAGGTGATTAAATAATATTTTATTGCTTGTGATTATCTTAATGGACGAACAACAAGTGAGCCGAGTTTGTGTAAGTCAGACAACGATCAACGGTGAAAGAAAAAAAACTTTGCAATTGAGAAGAATTCTCGAGTAATTATGTATTAATTATGGTGTACCAATTCGCCGAATAGCTTTATGGGTTCGTATAAAATTGACAGGACATTTTATTGCAATGTCTACCGATGCACGAAATTTTTTTCTTGAGACAAGTGTGAGCATGCAATTTATTGTTTTTTTTTTCTCATCGATTTTTTTATAAAAAGCCAGTTTACCGAATTCTCAAATAAATTTTTGCCAGAAAATTTTTTCTCTAAAAAAAAGCGGAGCTCCAAATTTTTGGATTAAAAAAATTTGAGAATGCTATGAATGGAGCTCAAATATAAATTTTTGTGTTCAGTCTTTCTCACATACTGAATGGTTTGCGAGCCTAAGGTCATTGAAAAACATTGTTACAAATTGACTAAAGAGCAACATACTCTAAATCCAAGATTGTCCGAGGCAATTTGTATTTGTTGTATAATAGACAAAATTTCGAAAAAAATTAACGACCGATTGTTTTGAAAAACTAAATAATGCTTCTTCGATGTTACACAAAAATGTATGCAAAGTTTGAAGAGGCTTCACCATTTAGAAATGAAAATTTTTCATGTTGAAAATTGAAACTTTAAATACACGGTCTTACGAGAAACTAATGAAAATAATGATATCATTATTCTGTTTGTGTGGTGCGAACTTGAATGAATTCTATCGATAAAAATTTTTGCCAACAACGTGTGCTTAATTATTCGATTATTTCAATTTCCATTTTTTGCATTTGGCGATTCCAACTTGGCAGACGTGCTTCAGCCGAACGATAGTTGGGTCCGTCCCCGAAATTTGGATGAGCATAAGAGCAGAGGAAGTGTTGGTTGGGTGTCTGGACGAGTACCGGTCGATCCTATGGGTCAAGAGGGCGATACGGCCAATGATTTCGCAATGTTCACAGCGCGTTCATATATAATACGCTTGTGTGACTATCTTCTGTGTTGAACAGTCTGCAGGGTTATGACGCTCGTCCACTTTGTTTCATGAACGCGTCGACGATGTTCCCCATTAGGGAACGTTACAACTGGCATTATAACATGGCAGGCGTTCTATCTCCCCTTTGACGTTTCGTGTCGCTTCTCGGGGCAAGAGTAGCCTTCACGTTATGATCCACGCCCGTCGTTTTACGAGTAATAAGATCATACGACCGAGAGACGCATTAAGAGTGTGTGTCCGTGTGGCCGAGAGAGACAAAGAGAAGGATAGTCGGGGGAGGAGGTGCCCGAAAAGCTCGCTCTGTCGTTTTATCCGTTGTTTCCTTTTCCATTGCAGAGAAGTCGTTATAACAACGACGGTCCGAGTTTCATCGACAATGATGTTATGAGCAGAGAAGATAGAGGAAAGCTGAATCATTGGGTATGCCTGGATAGTCAGGCGGTCCATGTATGCAACCCTGTGCTCTCGATCCCCCGTGTCGAGTCTCGCCAGAACTACAACTTGCGATGGCCTTGCTTTATCATCCCGCTATCCGCTGCCTGTCTCCCTTGTTTTCTGAATTTGAACTCCACTGAACGGAATGATCCCCTGCCTATCAACAATATTACCTGCAGCCGCCACAATATTCAGAGTTCTCTCGCCTCTACCTGTCCAGCAGATCTCTCATTTTTTTTCCACTGCAATTTCACTTTATATTGTTCTTGCAATCGAGCGAAAATTTCCCGAGGGAAAAGAGGTCATGTTTGAATTCTAAACTTGATTTTGACATTCCGATGCCTATTTGCTGAGAATAAATACGGAGGGATAAAGAATTTCAGAAGACTTGGTTATCAGTCGCACAGAAGCAGGGAAAAAGAATATCCGTGGAGAATATGGCTGCCGAATGGAAAGTGACGTTCTTTGGCAGTGTTAACGAGGTGTAAATTATGTCTTTGCTGTGTCTCAAGAAAACTGAGGGCTCCGCTCTTCCGAGACAGGAATAAATTTGCTCGATTGTGCGAGGAGCTCGTTCTAACATCGTCAGAAGCTTTTCAGCTTCGGTTTTCGCACCAACACAGTAACACAACCTTAATGGATACATAACTATGTATATATATGGAGGTTTACGTAACGGTGAATAAAGGGAAGGAAAGAGCATCTACTCCGGGAGCGTGCGATGCTGTAGCAAGCCCAATTATTTATCGTGTCTAGAGAACGAGCTTTATCGCGGAGATGCGGAAAACGCAGCTCGAAGACGGTGTAGCACGATTTGAGGAGGCGGCCCTTCTACGGCAGAAATAGGTTAGAGAGCGAGGACGCGAAGCAGAAAGGGAGAAAGAAAAAAATAGGATAGTGAGGAAAAGCGGATAAGAAGACTAAAAAGAAAGCGTCAACTGTTTCAATGAAATATCGTCTCCTTAATACCGACGCGCATCGGCAAATGGCCAGTGCAGTGCATTTCGCAAACCGATAACAATAATAATCAAACACACAATGATAAAATCTTGATCGCTACCTGAAATAACGATAAACGAAAATGATCAACACTGGGAAGGTAACCTTGGGGTCAAAAAGACCCCAGGCGACTTTAAATCCCGTGCCCTTTCTCCCTTCGTTTTCTGGTTTTTCATAGTTTCACCGCATTTTCGACTAATTTTATGACTTCAAGCCAAATTTACCCAGGCTCACGTGATTCTGCATTAAAAAACGAAAAGAATGAGCCCAAGTTGAACGCTTTTCGATCAATTTTACCGGAGATATGAATTTTTCAAAATTGGGGTCATTTATGACCTCAGGTCACCGGAATAGGTGAAAAAAATACGGAGGCTGGCATGGTCCGCTTGACGCAGATGCTGGCATATCTGATCCAGTTGACGCGAGTTGTGAATCTCTCTGCAAAATTGATATTTTGTGTAACTTTCTCTAAAGTTTTGGCATCCAGCCGCTTCCTTGCAGCTTTTTTGAAAATTCGAGCTTGTAATTTATTCCCGAACTAAAGAGCATAATTCCGAATTAAAGAGCAACCTATTGTAGGACATAAATTATGCAAAGATTGTCCGTTGGGAAACTTTTCCATAAGTTCTCGTTGTTTTGTATGAAATGTATTGATTTTGACAATGGAAATCTCAGCATTGCACAGAGAGCAAATTTTTCTAAAAGTTTCTATGGTGTCAAAGTGTCAGAGTTCTTCGTCGTCCAGTCTGCTGGATATTGTCGAGAATTCAAGGACGATGCACCATCGGAATTTTGAAAAGAATTTGCTCTCTGCTGTCGTATCCAATCCGTTTCGATTCCCGGAAGCGGCATTTCGAATTTACTCATTAACATTGATGCATTGATGATAATCATGCATACCGAATAAAGCCCATACACTGTAAAAAATTTGCGGTGTTAACCGAAAAGTGTGAGTGGTAAAAAAAAACGGTGTTAATTTCTGGATTGAAAGTAACACCGATCAATTGGTAGAAAAATGATCCGGTGTTAATTTTTCAATTCATCTCCGTACAGTGTCAACATTACGAGAGAACACTTTTAAGGGTAAATCGTCAACATTTCCGGTGTGAAATTATATAGGATTTAATTTTTGATTTTGCGGTGTCCATTTTACACCGTTTATAGTTACCCCACAAATATATTCCGGTGCTAATTACCTGAATGGAACAGACGACAATACGGTGTCAATTGTGCAAAGCACAATAACACCGTAAATTTATCATACAGATCACCCGTTATTACTTCGTCGACGTAACACCAANAAACACCAACGAAAGTTCGATATTTGAATTCCTGCTCGTAAATACCGAAGATTGATTGACGCGAGCAGATCGCTGCAAGGTATGCGTTCAATTTATATCTCTAGCAATTGGGTTGATTGGTACACGTGTACTTGAACAGTCTATCGTGAAAAGTATTTTCCTATGAAACATTGCAACAGGAGTTTATTGGTGATTAGCTTGTGCAGGTGATGTCACATTTGTTATTTTATTTCAACACTGATTTCCGATCGGGGATGCACCACTAATTAGGTGCATTTGACGAAACCAATGTATAATTACAATTGAAAAAAAATTTCAATCATAATTATCACAGGGTGAAAGTTCAATCATGAAATTTCTTGGACACACAAAATCATTGGAAATGTTGCGTTTGACTATCCGTAGACACACATGGGTCTGGGCGTGCCTATTCAGCGAATGCCGTGAATTTCTCGATTTTTGTATCGATTGCCAATAATTAAATACAATAAAAAAGAATTTTTATCCATCAACCAGTGCAGGCTCTCTTTCTATAGATCCAAAACTACTTTTCTGAATTTTTTCAGATTTTTTTAACGAGTCCAGGTCCAGTCAAAAACGGTGGAACGCCTCAGACCCATGTGTGTCTAGGGAGGTGCGTTAGGTGTGACGTGTCTACGCAAATATTCATATCGGTCATAGTTTTCGTTCCATTTCGTTTTGATTATATTTGAAAACATTTTCCTGAATTCCTGATTTTTTTCCCTTTCCTGAATTTTTTCAAATTTTTTAAACCCGTCCTGGTACAATAAAAAATGCTAGGGCACCCCAGACCCATGTGTGTCTACGGAGGGTTAAAAGTCATAAATTCTCGAACATTATACTCGTTCGTTTTTAAAAGAGAAATCAGGTGAAGCTCGAGGACGAGGAAGACTCACGGTAATGCTCACTTTTCTCTCACAAAGAAGAAACTCCAGGCCACGAGGGATAGTCGCGATTCGAGGCCAGTGAAAAAATGCTGTTATCGATCTCAGAACGGATTCCCAATCGACGAAAGTCCTTATAACGCGCTGTCATAACTGGTCAACTTGATCCTCCGCCACGGACTGAAAAAGCATTGAAACTTTAACGAAGTTTGAATCTCGCCAAAAGAATGATTTTTGCACTTTTTGCGTTATGCTGTCAAGGTGCGAAAATATTCTCATAAAAGTTAGCTCGGGGCCGACGAAGCTATAGCTCAAGGAGATTTGGCTGAATCAGCTTGTATCTGGCATTTTGTTCGGAGGTGATTTTCGGAAAATAGAAAAAAGGATTCAAAATGCATGTAGTTCACCGTAGAATGTTGTGCACGCCCCCACGAGCCAGGGATCGTAGGGACCAGAGTTTTTCACGAAGAGAAATTCAAAAGACAATCAACATTCTGAATAATAAACGCGCTCCGGCTAAATCACATCGTTTTCGCTTTTTCGCGAGTTCGAAAAAAACAAAATTGAATCGACGACGAATTCAATAATGCGGAGCGGGTTTAGTAATCACAATTCCACGAATTTGGTACGAGAGATAATCTGTAAATGACGACCCATTGTTCATGGGCCGGTGGACCAACCCGCTGGGCTCCCTGAAGTCCGTGGTATGGAATTTTGAATTGTTTTACAAACACCATGGGTTCCCTTCGATGACGAATGTTTTTTGAGATTCGAGAATTTATCGATCCGCTGACATCGGCGATAATGGAGGACATGTTTGTCCGTAACCTTTTGAGCTTTAAATCGCATTGGAGGATGAAAAATAGCTGCATCGCCTGAAACTCAAAGTGACAACCCGAAAAAATAGAAAAAAATTTTAACGGGGACGTGTATGAATCCGAGCTGGGCGCGGTGGGGCATCGATATCCTTCGATGTCGACGAATGCAGTAAAATAGCACGAGAGAAAGAGAGAGAGGGATGCACGGAGGACCATGCTCCTGCTGTTATAAATCCGCCTTTCATTGCTCCTGACCCGACGTGCCCGATCCAACGCCCCACACTCGATTTTATTGGCTACGGAATCTTCAGCAGAGAGATCGAAAACAGACTGGCACATAAATTCGCCAATGCGCGCGCTCTATATTACGATTCTTCCTTTAAAAAAATTATTTCCCAATCCATTCAAACGGCGAGGCGGTGTTCACGAGTTTTAATCCGTCATGGTCAAACGGGGTTCATTCTACCCCAGCCGCTTTCGACCGACGATTGGTAATATGAATTTTGAGAAAATGGAACGTTTGACACCCTTGATCGGTAGTTTGAATCTTCTAGTAGGAAGCCTCATCGTTGTTGTTTGAAAGGGCCCGTTAGTTCAGTTTTGGAATCCGTAGGAAGCGGACGGTATAAAATCTGGGGTATACTTTATGGACCGGTCGCTAATTTAACGAGTTCCCCCTGAAAGCATGCTATTTCTGACTTATGAACCGATTTTTTTCTTTTTTTAATTGAAAATTACAATTTGTGCATCATTTTTTGTGAAAAAAAGTCATTTTTGCAAAAAAAAAAAAATTTCGACTTTTTTTTAATATTAAAAATTGCACGAATTAAAAACAATCATCAGGGGCGTTACTCAAGGGCTGAAAATACATTGTAGTATTTTTATTTTATTTTTTTCACTATGTATCGCTTTCCACAGTGAGTGGGGGTGATGACACCCCCAATGACTATTACGTCACAATCTGGAGGTGTAACTATTGAGGATTAAAATGAACGGTTTAGATCGATTTTTTTCTGGATATTCAAAAATCGTGTATCAATTGTTCGGAATACGGATTTTTGCAATGCCATTTTTGGTTTACATGGAGATTCAACACTTCGAAATGATTTGGGTGTTGCGCAATTTATTTAAAAAAATTGATAGATTGTAGTACTCACGGTATGAGAACAATACGACATCAAGAGACATGTGTCTATATGTTTTGGAGCAATCTATGGACGAGCCCGTGGTGCACATTCGATGCACATGTTCGCTAAAATGCACGCTTCGTTGATTCGGTGTCCATGGACAACGGGAGTGTCAGGAGAGGAAAAAAAAGCAGGGGAAAGAGAAAATGCTTTTCGTTCGCATCAAGCGAGCTGTCACAGCTATTCGATTTTCGTCCACCGGATTCCCCAATTTTTTTTCCTCTACCAAACCGTCAAATCACTTTCTTTTCATGCGACGTCATTCGTCCTCGCTTTTGCATTGTTTATGCACACGTAGGGCATTGGTTAAAATTGGATTCCACCAGAGAAGACAAAAACATCGAGACCAAGGAGCGAGAGAGCGACGAGAAGCTCGCACGAGTTCGATTGTCATTCATTTTTATGTAAAATTCTACTAATTCATTACAGCTTATCCGGACGTTGTGACACTGCCACCCACAGTATCCGCGTGAATGAAAAAGTTGTCCAGAAAAATATCGAATAAGCAGCTTGCATGGTGCTAAAAATATCACAAACAAGAAGAATTTGACATTATTTCATTTACTTTGTTAGTTTTTATTTGTATTTTTTGTTTTTTTGCAAGATTTGTTTTTTCGTTAGTAATTTTTGTGTAAAATTCAAATGTATGATATTTAGACGTGTGATATATTTTTTGTGATGCATTTTTGGTGGACATGGTGTCGTAGACCCACCTGCATATGATGTATATGCAAACTATTCGTAAAAATAAATCAACTGAATACACACAATCGAATGAATTTGTTCATTTTGCCAAACTCTGGACGTTAATTGAATTTCACTCGGACCATATAGTGGTGATGTGTACAGTGAAGCACCCATTGCATTCAATCATCTAAACAGATAATTCTGTTTTGGCAATAGACGTGACGAAAAAATTTAATTGATATGTACCGGCGTTTCCGAATGAAATTGGTTTCCAATTGGAAAATGATCACTCGGTGTCTTAGTCCACCCATTAATCTCTACCAAATGCGGAAATGAATAAAATTCATATATAAAAGAGAATCGCAATGATAAAATATTTGGGAATTACTGAAACCTTTATGCTCGTCACATTGGCAAGGTATGCACGTGAAATTAAAATAAATGCTGCATGCTGTACAGTTTCTTTTTCACTTTAGCATTTATGCTGCTACATCGCTTGAGCTCGTATCAATAATAATGATATAAAAGAGAACGTTGGACACGATTAATCGCTTCGGATGAAAATATTAATTCTCCTTTTTTCGATTGAATTTGTCCGCTGGGGAATTCAACGATATAAATCAAAATGATGATTATGTGAAAACTGTGGGATTTAACTTTGAAGAGTAAATTTTCCATCCCAGTCACGATACCGTTCAACGTTGCTACGTCAACATCGAAATTTTTCGCACGATATTTTCGCTGTGCAGATAAATGAATTTTACCCGAAAAAAGCGATTTACTCCGGAAATTGCTGTTTCTAGGATCATCCAATCCATTCGTAATCTTCTCACTATTTTCCTGGGAATGAAAACTTTCTGATGATTTTACTTCCTTATAGGGGAAGCCATTTGACGGTGAAATTTCTTTTTTTTTTTTCATTTTTCAACGCCAATGGATTAAAAATTTTCCAAACGTCGAAAAATCATATTTGGAAAAATAGACCGGACGTGTGTGTGTGGATGTTTTGGCACTGTAAAATTCAAACTTTCATAAATTGAGAACGGTTCGAGCTACAGGGCTCCCGTTTTTCACAGAATTCTCGGAATTACTTAAAAAATACAAATCCTACGGTATTTCGAAATTTTCGAAAAAAGGGTGTTGACGCTTCCGCAAATTTCAAGAATTATTACTAATTTTTTTTTTTTTCCTTATAAATCTATGATTTTTCGAATTTTAGGAAAATCTGAGTTTTTTAAAAAACAGGCCAAATAATAGTCCGTACTTTCGCTTTACTTTCTAGAAAAGTTGGCGAAATGATAGAATTTGAATGAAAATACAAAAAACGCTGCAAATTGAAATTTGCAAGTTGTTTTTTTTTTCCTCACGTTCGCTTTCAGGTTTGAACCTCTGAGACTCGTCGCAGTTTCTATTTCATTCGCAAGGATAACGCAACGAGCTGAAAAATTGGTTTGCTTTATGTCCATTCGAGCAGTGAATTATTTTGCGTAGTAGTTTTTGGAGCCGAAACACAAATTTGAAACAATTTACGCACATTCAAATTTATTGAAAAAGTATCGATACCTCAACGCTTCCGAAGGTTGAATAAAAAAATTTAATCGATGCTGCGGAATGCCGTTGCGAGAGAAACGCTGATGCCATAGAAAAGCAAAACCAAAACGAAAATCCACGTTTCTCATTGGTTTTGACTAGGGGGTGGAAAAACGAAAACAAGTTCGACACCGGAACGGATATGGACTGTCACAGCTATTTAGCCAAATGGGTAGGGAGAGAGTCGGGTCAGCAATCGGCCAGGACGATTTACGTGACGAATCCATCATACCCGACGCCAATAGAATGAATCTCGTATCCTCATATACCGCGAATAACGATTTACGGGAGCGGAAGGGATGAGTTTCCAGAGATAGAGAATCAGCAGCAGGATGATACCAAAAAATGCCACGTCAGGCTGGTGCATTGGTACGGAATAATGGTGACGGAATTGAAAGTACCAAAATGCGTGAGCAACGGTGGAAAGTAACGGTAGAAAAATGTCGAATCCGTTCGACTTGACGGACGCGCTTTCGAATTAAAGCAGAACAATCAAGTTTTTTAACCCTTAATAGTCACACCTCCAGATTGTGACGTAATAGTCATTGGGAGTGTTATCATCCCCACTCACTACGGAGGGAGGCGATGAATAGTTTAAAGAAATAAAATAAAAATACTCCAACATATTTTCAGCCATTGAGCAACGCTCATGATGATTGTTTTTAATTCGTGCAATTTTTAATGTAAAAAAACAGTCGAAAGATTTTTTTTTTTTGCTGAAATGACTTTTTTTTACAAAAAATGATGCAGAAATTGTAATTTTCAATCAAAACAAAAAAAATCGTTTCATAAGTCTGAAATAGCATGCTTTCAGGTGGAACTCGTTGAATTAGCGACCGGTCCATAAAGTGTACCCCAGATTTTATACCGTCCGGTTCCTACGGCTTCCAAAACTGAACTAACGAGCCTTTTCAAATAATAACGACGAGGCTCCCTACTAGAAAGTTCGAACTACCGATAAAGGGTGTCATAAATCCCATTTTTTTTCAGAATTTCTATTACGTATCGTTGGTCAAAAGCGGCTGGGGTAAAATTGACCCCATGTGACCATTGAGGGTTGAAAAGCAAGTTTTTTCGAGTTGACACGTTTATGTTCGTATTGAAGAATTAACGAAAGCTCGAGATCACACGATCCAAAAGCTTTTTCCGAGCATTTATTTATAAAATGGAAGATTCGGTTTAGAAGAGCGAAGTAAAAAAGTTGTGTCTCCCAATTCGCCATAGCCAATGGCGGCTCCTCATTCCACCAAAATCGCCGGTGGTCTCATCGGGTTCGCTCGCTTCGGTACACACAACCGGAACAGCTATTGTTCATACGGGCAATGGTGACTCCGCCTCCATACTTCCGACTTCCTCGTAAAAAAAGCAACGCTCCGACGAGTTGGTTGCAATCATCGTTAAACCGAAAGTTTTAAACGCAACTATAGAACCGCAGGGTATAGAGGAAACCTCCCTTGAGTTGTCACTTTTTTCAACTTGATTCGAGTGGCAAGAGAGAAAAAACAAAAAAAGCGAGGACGAGGATGATAGTTTGTGTGAAACTGCAAAAAAGAGGGCGCAAATGCGGAATCTGCAGATCGCCGCGAAGCGACGACGTTTCCTATCTGCACGACCCTTTTTTGCCTCATGGAAATATTGGGAAGAGTAAGCCTCGGTTTTCGGTGAATAAAAAAAATAAATAACATGCGGGAGCAACACAGACTAAGGAACAAGAAGCGAGAAAGAACGTTACCGCGATGCCTCGAAATTGTTTCGAAACTTGGTAAACTTGACTAAAGGTTTTCCGCAAACACGAGAGACCCTGCCAGCCACGATACACCCAGGCTCTCATGACTTCATGCTCTCCGTATAGTGGAGAACCACTCTCGTTTATAGCAGTTCGACGCTCCAACATCGTCTCAAAATGACCTCACCAGCCGCCTCCCTTTCTCCAAACTTCTTCTTCTGCTTCTTTTTATTCTTTCTCTTCTCCTTCTTCTTCTGCTGATTCTTTCTCCTCCTCATCTTCTTATTCTTTCTCTTCTTCTTCTTCTTCTTGTGCGTGGGATCCACACAGTTTCCTCCTCTCACTCCCTTTCCACTGCCCTCGCTAACCGTATCCGGAGAATACACTTACATGCATACACGGGGATCCTAAACTTTAGCCATGGTTTGGTCAAAGTTTGTAGTCGACGAGGGCGCACGAGAGTTCACGCGGTATATCGATAAGTCAGACTCAACTACCGTCACGATAATTCCACTTTGACTGCACTTTTCTCTGGCCCTTGCCTGCTTCCTCAACTTGGAAGCAGTAAAACTAAAATCTACCTGCTTCGCACATGTAACACCTCCGCACGAGCATGCTACCAGGTGCACCGTTTTCTTCAATTGAGTAGAAAATAAATGCCCAGAGACATGACAAGTCGATTAATAACTCGCGATTCGAGCGTCGGATATTACATTTTTTTCACGTTTTTTTGTTTTTTTTGTTCTTTTTCCATATTACTTTTCTTTCGGTCTCTCCGTATTGGAAGAAAATAAAGAAATAACTCGGCGAAAAAAAAATCCTCGTCATCTTGCTACGGAGTAGCAATTTGTCATTCTTCATTCCGGACACACAGCAGACTTCGCGATGGAATGAAACGAACTCGAGAGAAACAAGTGTTGCTTACTGTATCCGTTCGTGACAAACACACCGGGCAAGGAAGATATTTTCGCGTGCGGAATATCAATCGGGCTGAAAATGGCGCACCCTTTGAGCAGATTCCCCGATCCCAATGTCTATGGGGTCTTCAGAACTAAATGGGACGAATTTTCAAATAAACAAAAATTGGCATTCTTTTGTTTGACGACGTTGTATGGCGAAGGTCAGATCTCAATTTTTTATTTCAAGGTTTCTTACATACAAAATGGTTTGCGAGCCTAAGTTTACTAAAAAAAAGTTTTTCCACATTGACTCTGTCTGTCTGTCTGTCTGTCTGTCTGACATTGAAACAACGTACTCTGAATCAAAGATTGTCAGAGGTAATCTGTTTTTGTTATATAATAAACGAAATTTCGAAGAAAATCTACGACCGATTTTTTTGAAAAACTGGATAAAGCTTCCTCGATGTTACATAAAAGCGTATGTAAAGTTTTAAGAGGATTCACCATTTTGAAATCCAAAGATTTGATGTTGAAAATTGGAAATTTTAACTTTAATTGGAAATTACTGAAAATAATGATTGTTATAAATAAATATCTCGACTTCTATTTGGTTGAAGCTCTTAAAGTTGCGCGAGTTATTCACTATTCTCTTTGGGTGGGGTACATTTAAAGGAATTCTATAGATATGGAAAATTTTTCATACAACGTCATTGACCGAATTTTATGCTAAAATTTCGTGGCAGAATTAATTGCGAAGAAAAAAGAAAGGTTTTCAAATATAATCAAAACGAAATCGAACGAAAACTATGACCGATATGAATATTTGCGTAGACACGTCACACCTAACGCACCTCCCTAGACACAATTGGGTCTGGGGCGTCCCACCGTTTTTGACTGGACTTCGATTCGTTAAAAAAATCTGAAAAAATTCAGGAGAGTAGTTTTGGATCTATAGAAAGAGACCCTGCACTGGGTGATGAATAAAAATTCTTTATCATTATTATTATTCAATGGTAATGCACACGAAAAACGAGAAATTTACACCATTCGCTGAATGGGCACCCCAGACCCATGTGTGTCTCCACCTAAATCCAGTATTATTCGAATGATGACTTTGCCACCAAGACATTAAACTTGTAGTTAATTATGTATAATTACAAATGTGGAGCCTGCAAGTGATCAAACGTACTCGTGCAGGAATGCGAATGTGACTTTTATTATTTAAATTCGTAGATACGATCTCGTTGTCTTTTATCTCGAGTGGAATCGCCAACCGACCGATCGTGCTTTTGCGGGAGTGGTTGCAGCACGCTAAGCTGATTCGAGGTCGAGATATTTTGTTTTGATGGTCGAAACAGTCCATCGGAGTGTGGTTAAACGGAACTTGGTTCGGTGCTGTTGCACCACCAAAATTAATTAAAATAATCTTGGCTTATTAGTGAAGATAGAAGCACGTAATCCTGGCTTGACGCGATAAGAGAAGCTTAATAAACGTGGTGTAATTACCAAGGAATATTTCCGAGCATGCAACAATGTCTACCGAAACTCTATATACTTCCAACTCCACTTACGAAAATGTTGAGAATCTCCAAAATGCACAAACGAAAGGACTACAGTGGTTTGGATGGACGCGATGTTCTCTCCTTGCCTCAGTTTCGTTATATATAGAAACACGTACTCATCATAATTAAAGACTCGTTACTAAGCTAGATCTTTTTTTGTTACCCATTCCGGTAACCTGGGGTCAAAATGACCCCAATTTTGAAAAATTCATATCTTTGGCAATATCTAACGAAAAAGGTTCACTTTGGGCTCATTCTTTTCGTTTTTCAATGCAGGATCACGTGAGCCTGGGGCAATTTCGCTTGGGGTTGAAAAATTAGTAGAAAATGCGGTAAAACGATGAACAAGCGGAAACAAAGGGAGAAAGGGCGCGAGATTCTACGTCGTCTGGGTTCTTTTTGACCCCAGGTTAACGTCCTAGGATTAACGTTGCAACATGCCATCGTTACGCAGTTTGCATTTCATATCATTCACCACTTCGTTATCGAAACACGTGAAAATTATTACGTGCAAATGAAATCTTCTGCTTTCGATTCGGGGAAAAACGGGAAAGCTCGGAAATTCTCCATGCCTTTCATGCGAGAAATATAATCCTTCGCTAATGTAATGCTTTTTGCGGGTGGTGGATTCACACTCATTAGTGCATTCGTTCGTCCTTTATTCCGACCAAAAACCAGATATTCTCAAAGGTTTGAGAGTATACGAGCAAATTCTACTCTCCTTTTTCTTTGGTGTGTAAAAAATAAATCGTATTAATGCACAATGTAGCTTTTCTAACTGCATAAACACATTTTACGTTCATTCGATCCTCGCCCTGGACTATAAACTACTGGGAAACACAAAAACTGGAATCATGACTCAGTGAAGCTAATTTCAAAAATCTGCTTCCAAAAATCTTGTGATTCAAAATGTAAATAAAATATTTCAATAATTTGACTGCAGGCTCATGACTTTCGTAGCTTGGCAGACATATTCGAAAACGTCTGACAACACACAATTCGTTCATTCATTGATTCATCGACACCATCGTTTCTGGCAACAACATTTTTTGAGCTGTTAACATTTCCCTGGCCACAATTGTGTAGTTGCATTTCTCGAAAGTGCAATAAAACCCCCACTAGACAAAAATGGGTCTGGGGGTCCAGCCTATTTAGTGAATGCCTCGAATTTTTCGTTTTTCGTAAAAAAAAACAATCTTTACCCATCACCCAGTGCAGCCTCTCTTTCCAAAGATCCAGAACTACTTTCCTGAATTTTGTCAGATTTTTTAAACGAATCCGAAGTCAGTGATAAAAAAAAACTGTAGGACGCCCTAGACCCATGTGTGTCTACGGAGGAATAACGTATAGCAGAGCACAGTAACTATTTTAAGCAAAATAATGAGTTCCAAAAAATGTTATCCATGCTGCTTGCTCGCAAGTTTTTTTCTCAGTATTGCCATTCATCAGAAAAGCTTCATTGTAAAAGCCAGAACTTGTCGCATCAAAGTTACGATAAAGTTGCATTCGGATCGAGTTTTGAATCTTTGGAAATGCGTTGAAGTTAATTGCCAGGGATACGAGAGCAGGAAAAGTCTGAAATATTCAGTGTCAAGATTTCGAAAGGGATAATGAGAACGAAGCGTCGTCGATGAAGAATGAAGAACTTGGTGCGAGGTTCGTCGTCCAGGGAGTTTCTTGAAGTAAACCATAAGACGTGAAGCATGTTTTCAGTTCAGCGAGTAATTTTCTCAGGAAAATGCGTATTGAATGTTGGCACATAGTGGGTGAAAGGATTGTGGGCAGCTGAAAGGAGCGGGGGAAGGGAAGGGAAATTTGCCAAGAATCAGTCGCTTTCAGGACCTCGCATACTCGGTGGTTACCGTGTTCCCTTTTGCCCAAGGGCTTCTTCAAATTTGGTAAAGTTCTCGTCGCATCAAGGGGAAAAACGAGGAGCAAGATTGTGAGACGAGCTCGAGAGTCAACCAACTGCGAAAGGAGCTCGCACATCGTACAGGACTCCAAAGTTGCTCCACTCAAAAATGACTACACCGCATTTTATCTTTCTCGCTTTTGCTTCAAACGGAGACAGTTTTTTATCCAACTTTGCCTCGTGCTATCATCGGTATTTTGGCCAAGACTGTAAAGTTTGGATTATTACTCCGATAATCTTTGAAACCTCATGGTAATTAGAACAACGCATCGACAACAATGTTGGACCCGGTTGGAAAATCGATATGATTGTAAAAAAATATTTGTTTCTATAAATTGAAAAAAAAGGGCGATGGGAAATTGGCAATCCGCAGCAGCTGAGCTTGCTGCAGTTTCTTCTAAAAGGTTCAAGTCAATCTCGTGAATGCACGCGAGTTTCCTGTTCTCAGTGGTTCAAGCATCGCCAGCTCATTGAGAAATGCCCTTGGCATTAATTTCGAGAGAGATTAGAATGAAGCAGAGACGCACTCGACCGGGTCCATCCACTCAACTTGAACGAATCGCCCACTCGAAACGATTCGTTATCCGTCCTATCAACACGCTTGTTCGCTCGACTATCAGCGTGAGAGAAAAATACGAGAAGAAAAAAAACGAGGAGAGAGAGAGCGCATTATAATGAGGAGCCTGGAAGAATCTCAACGACATGAACTTGTTAATCCGTCAGCGCAATAAATCATTTTCTCTTGTGACACGCTCCCATAGATTTCGACAAATCTCAAGTCAACTCTGACCGTCTGCCATATATCAAAACTCCAGAGCATAAAAAAATAATCTCGATGACTAATCAGACTCGACGGAAATAACGCAGAATGCCAAATATAATGCTTGGAATAAGAAATATCAAAATAAACAAGGCCACCAGAGACGAACTTGGCGACTTGTTTCATTACGAGTTAACCCTTGAAGGCCAGCACAATTTTTTTTCTCCGGACGTACATTCCACAGGGGGAAATGCGCTTGACTCGAAAGTTGAACGTTTTTCCTCCGTTGTTGGATTCTACGGTATCGATGTTGATGAAAAAATGAAACACTATAGCCTCGTAAAATCCTTTCTGATTCAAATTACCCAACGGTAATTTTTCTTCGGGTCTAGAAAATAAGATTTTGTCGTGCTTCCATAATTCTGGGATTCTCAACACTACGCATGAACATCGGGAATCGTGGACTTAAAAAACGAAGGAGTTATTTTTAATTCCGTGGCTCGAAAAGCCCTCGTGGGAGTCAGGAAAGTAAAGAAAGTTCGTACGATCCAAACATATACGGATTTAACGAGAAGCAGATGCACTAAAACACACGGAAGTTGCTCATTCGTTCGAGTTCATTCGGTTATCAAGAGACTTGGCAGAGCCCGGGTGACGAATACATTTGACAACTCCGTCATTTAAGGTCGTTGTATACAAAATTTTCTATCGATAGAATTTATTTAAATTTTCGCAAAGAGAATAGCGATGACTAAGAGCTCGCGCAATTTGGGAGGTTTCACCAAGTAGAAGTCGAGATATTTATTTATAAAAATCACAATTTTCAGTAGTTTTTCATAAAATCGTTTGTTAAAAGTCGCAATTTTCAACATTTAATATTTCGGCTTCGAAATGGTGAAGCCTCTTCAGACTTTGCTCACACTTTTGTGTAACATCGAAAAAGCTTTATTTAATTTTTCAAAAAATCGTTTGTAATTTTTTTTCGGAATTTTGTTTATTACATAAAAAATACAAATCACCTCTGTCAATCTCGGATTTGGAGTATGCTGTTCTTTGGTCAATTCGCTACGACTTTTTTGAATGAACTTGGGCTGGCGAGCTATTTTGTATGTTAGAAAAACTGAAAACAAAAATTTAGATTTGACCGTCGCCATATAACGACCTTAAGTCGAGGAGGAGTATCATGATCTGATAATTGGACGGGAGACTAATGAAGGGAAAATCTTTGGATTGAGAAATCAGCAAGATTGAGGCCGGAATTGCTGAGAAAAAACTTATCATGGGCAACGGTCACGCACGAGCATCAACAAATTAAAAGATTCGATGCGTCTGTGTACGAGTAAATGAGAGGTTTCTTGACGTTTATCGAGTTTCCGACTGGCCGCGATTCTGGCTCCATTCCTCTGTATCGTGTAAAGTTTTAACAATAGTTTTGACAGCGCCGAGTGCGAAACGTCAAAGCCTTGTATTTTAACAAAATATCGTGAAACTCAACTGCCATGAAGTTAGCCGGGCAACTTTTCAGTTTCCAACTTTTTGATGACTTCTATGGCCGGTTGGCTTGTGCGACGTCGCTATGGAAGCGAACAACTCGAAACCTTCGATTTCGAGCTGTTCACGGGGTGTCGACAAGTGCACTTGGCCAGATTTTTTCCCCGGGGAACGGCTTGGGCCAAGATTTCATTTATAACAGTGTGAATACTGCATGAAAAAAAAAAATTCATATGCAAAAACAAAAACACATGGATGACAAAAACTTCTGACAAATTATGGAAAATTTAATGGCAAGATTTCCCACCAGCTACACGGTACACAGTCGTTCGTTCGTGCAAAACGCTCCGGGGTATCATTATTACGATTACTGCAGTCTCCATTTCAAGAGAAAAATACTTAACACAAAAGAGTACCGTCAGATTTGTAACCCAACATTTTTAGACGTCCACCATATTCCGAGTGTACCGTTGAACGTGCGAGTCATTGTCTATTTTCCTGAAACTCAGTTTTTCCATTTTCTCAGACATTTTGCCTTAGGTGCATTAAATTATACAGTGCATTTGAAATTCAGCAGAAAATGGATCCCTCAGTAGACGCACATGGGTCTGGGGTGCCCATGCGATAAAAAATAATTTTTATCCATCAACCAGTGCGCCTCTCTTTCTATAGATCCAAAACTACTTTCCTGATTTTTTTCAGATTTTATAAACGAGTACAGTAAAAAACGATAGGACCCCTCAGACCCGTGTGTGTCTACGGAGGGTCAATATTCACCTGATACAAATTCCCATAAATTTTTGTACTGGATCATTACGAATTTGCAGTGATCCACGACAATCGATCTACAAAAAAGACAGAGTCGATGAGAGTCAAAAAAAAAAGGCTGCACTGTCCATTAGAAAATGAAAGAAAAAGCTCCGAGCTTTAACAACACTGGGAAACGAGGGAAATTACATTAACCTACTAAACTTCCGGGCTTGTTCGGCGTAACCTCCTTTCGTTCCATTCCTCCACTCTCGAGATCATAAATTATCCATGTTTTGTGGCCCTACATAACACACACTATAAAAGCGCAGAAGCCCTATATCTGTAGAGGAAGTGAGTCGTAGTTGGAGAAATTTATATTGCTGGCTTGACTATAAGTAAAAACAACCATACGAAACGCTATTGGGAGAGTTCATATTTTTGCAAGTTCGTCCTACATTTGGCGAAGCTTTTATAGGTGAGCCATGAGCACTCGTGGGAAATGCAGCACCAGCTGAAAAAAACAACACGCTTCAAGAATTTAAAAGGCACGTTCAATTCTATCTCCGAAACAATATTTTCGAACCTAACAAAAATTAACTTTGGCCGGTAACCTGGGGTCAATTCGACCCCAGGCGGTTTTCTATAGTTTCACCGCATTTTTGATTATTTCTTTGACTCTACGTTGAATTTTCCTGGAGATATGAACTTTTCAAAATTGGTTACCGGA
The DNA here is from genome assembly GCA_037952995.1 of Hyposoter didymator. Classification (NCBI taxonomy): domain Eukaryota; kingdom Metazoa; phylum Arthropoda; class Insecta; order Hymenoptera; family Ichneumonidae; genus Hyposoter; species Hyposoter didymator. The sequence goes on along the minus strand of JBAJMU010000001.1, from coordinate 21,661,227 downwards.
ATAAATTTGAAAAAAAAAAAAATAAGACTACCGTTCCAGATTTAATTGCGTGAACGGTCATTACGAGAAATTCGTGTGAACTAAGCTTTATCAGAGTCAGAATTTTTCATCATTTGGGAGATGAATTGAATATTTTTTACGAGTCAGGAATGAATAGGAATTATTAACAACCGCTGAGGAAACAGTTTCGATGAGGCCATGAAGTGTCGGAAAAGTTTAAGGGTGGAGAAGAAACGTTGAACCGTTGTTCACATTTATTTTTGTTTACTGCGAACTGTCTGAATACTGCATCGTTGGTACGAGCTATTCATTAAAGCTCCAACTAAAGGAAGAGAAGGAAATACGAGCGAGGAGAAAGTTATGAACAAATTTTTTTGTCAGAAACAGTAAAAAAAGGGATTGAAAAAAAAGGTTGAACATGTTCGCAAGCTCTAAAATCGAATCATATCGATCTCCACGCAAATTTCCATAAAGAATAAGGGCTGACGTGGCTATAGCATTGTAAACTTTTCTTCGGCATCCAAACCGCTTTGAAAAGCGATACGAGACAAATCTAGGAGCAAAAAAAATGAAACCAAAGAAAAATGAGTACACAGCAGACTTGCGCGTATAGATGTGTCTACGGAAAAAGCAGGTGGACTGCTTCAACGTCGTTACAGCTTTGTATAACGAGAAAAACGGAAAATGCGTAGAAAGGTTATATGGAATATGAAAAAAAAAAACGAACAAGAAGGAAGAACAACCAGGATGGTGTGTGTAAGTGTGTCGGAATGTGTGAAAATGAAAATAATTAAAAATACAGCTAACAGGAGCTGCACAAACAAGAAAAGTTGAAAAATAACCACGTCGTGAGCTGCGCATTTTTTTTACTTTTATTTTTTCATTTCAAGAATAATAATGAAGCAACGTTATCATAATGAACACGAGCAGGTTGGGAGCTGCGAATTTTCCAAACCATCATCATTTAGACGAAGCGGACGTAACAGCAGCAGCACCACCATTTGACAACTAAAATTCTAATTGTTTTTAAAAGCTAAACTTATATCATCGTCAGTTTCGTTCATCGAGCATGCGTGTGCATAAAAGGCGTTGGTAATTTTGGTCGATTCCAGAGACATGTTTTGTACCTTCACCAATGTCCGTACTCACGACCGCGAAATATTTTGCATCATTTTTACTAACATTCCGTAGAGACACTACAATTAGCGCAACCCCCTAGACACACATGGGTCCGGGATGTCCTACTGTTTTTTACTGTCTTTGGACACGTTGGAAAAATCTGAAAAAATTCAGGAAAATAGTTTTGGATCTTTGGAAGGAGAGCCTGCACTTGGTGATGGATACAAATTATTCTTTATTATTGTTATTCAATGGTAATCGATACGAGAAAAGAAAAATTCGAGAATTTCTCCTGTTTGTTGAATGGGCTGGAGACACCAGACCCATGTGTGTCTGTCTCTACGTTTTTCTTTATTTTTCTTTCCACCTGGTATACGCGCTACTATAAAAATCGTTGCCCTTGACAATTTCCATACTGTGCATGAAATTTTTGAATGACGGTGAAAAAATGCCATTTACGACCGCAAAGTGAAACGATTTTTCTTTCTCGTAAGGAGGAATTATAATCACTGGAATGGGAGAGTGTTCGGAAAAGAGACGAGTCGTTTCGTACAAAGCGATGAGCGAAGATGCAGGCAACAGCTCGTTAAGTATAAAAGGCGATGCGGTATCAAATGAAAAACGATTTTTATGGCTCCACATTGGGTGTAGATGCGTCCTTATCAAGCAACCGATTTAACAGATATTTTAATATTCTGCGTTGATATACTGACAGTTTCTTTTTCAACAATGCGGCCTTAGCCGTTATCATAATTTCCATGCGAGTCAACATTGCTCGCTGGAGGAAAAAGCTATTCCATCCACATTTAGCCATTGGAGCTTAACTGGGGTAGGTCTTTCGAGGGAATCCAGTTCGGCTGTTATAGTGGAAAAGCAAGAGAACGTCATCGAAGACTATTTCGTTGAGGACGACGAAAGCCAGCGGTTTTTGAAAATCTTTTTGCAACCACTTCGCTTCGATCGAGAGATAGTAAAAGAAAGAGAGAGAGAGACGTGGATAGTGATTTGGCAGCAAAGAAAAACTGGGGGATTCTCTCTTGAAGAGAAGGAAAGAAAACACTCAGAGGAGCTTATAGAACTTTGCAGAATAGTCGAAATGATGGGATCTTCTTTAGAAAGATGTAAAAAGGAAAAAAAAGGAGGTTTGCATTCTATCGAAGACATGGAGGATTTCGAACGCAAAGAGTCGGTGATACCGCTTCGCTGTTTATATGTATGTCGTTGGGTATCCATGAATTTTCAACAGTTGCAATTTCCAACCGGACGAAAAATCACTATTTCGGTTTCTCGGTTGGCGAAGCTTGGTCTCTGATTCGAAGGGAATCCTTGGAGAATGTCTTGATGAGATGGAAGAATCTATTCCGAGCCATTCATACTTATGGCGGATCTTAGCTCCGAGTGCTCGCGAGATACTCTTCTTTTTGCAATACCTTTTAACCAAGCCATTGGGTATTCGACTTGCTCCGGTTCTGCGTTACTGGGCCAAGTTATTCATTGAAAAAAATCAACTCGAAGAATGACATTGCTGCGTAGCTAGTTGGTTCGCTCGTGCTGGAGTGCTCAGTGGAGAGAGTTTTGCCTGAACCGGCAAAATCTCCGCACTCACGAGTATCGAATGTTATCCTACGCCTTCGCATGCAGGGTGGATGATGGGCTACATAGTTTCTTCGTATCGAATAAATTCCGGATTGTATTGGAAATAAGCTGCTCGTAACGTATATGCGTCGGTTGTACGAACTGGTACGAAAAACATCGAACGGACTTGGATTTTCAAGAGCAGTAGCATGGTGAAACAGACGAGAGCAAAAATACTATCTACACGGAGAACATGTATATTTTTAAGACGGTGAAGTTTGCATCGTTGATATACAACGGAATTTATTATTTTATTTCACTTTTCGGTAGCAAAGCCAAAAGGTAACACGTAGTGTCCGTCTATGACAATTTTTGCAAATCAAATACCGAATGGGAAATCAGACTGGGTCTGAGAGACCCAGTCTAATTTTTTCTACACTGGGTCTGAGGGACCCAGGGAGGGAAAGGTGATTCCGTAAATAAGAAGAAAAAGAGTGAATGGATAAAATATCTTTCGTTGGATTTCAACGATGCAAACTCCAATATCTTTTTTTTTTCATGGGGTTCAGATGCTGATTCTTCTGGAGGAATAATCGATGAGAAAAAACGAGGCAAAAGAAAAAGAAGAAGTAAGGAAGAGCGGTATTGGATCTAGCTCGATAGGCCAACGTTATATTGAAGCGAAGAAATACGAGAGCAAGAATAAAGGACACAGCAGCCAGGACTCGAACATGGAAAGATTGCAGCTCGAAAAGGGTATACCCGGGTATAACTATATGACAATAGATTCAGCCGCTATTTCGTTCGATCTTCGTAGATTATTAAGGGTTCGCGGGAAAGAGTATGGAGAATGAAAGAAAAAAAGCAATTCGTCTGTCGGTGAATCATGGAATGAAGCAGCTTCAACGAGAGCTTGACGGGAAAAGATCGGAATGACTTCGATAAATTCGTAATGTCTGGAGATGCCGGTGAGCAGGGAAAGGGGTGGACGAGGGACCAGAAGGCGATAGATATATTGAAGGCGGGGGCCCCGAGTGGATAAGGGGATGAAATAGCACAGAAGCGAAAGGACGACTGTGGAACCCTGGCTCTGATTACCATCGTATTAGATTTTCGATTAACCGTCATCCCATGTCGTCCTCTGTCGAACCTGGTTTCTATCATGCCAACCAGCATCAGTGTACGATTCGTGACCTCGATCTCAATTCCCTTGCTTCCGGGCTTAAAAATATTTTTCTGAGTACGTGAGAAACTGTTTTCCTAAAAATCAATCTGCGAACCTCAGACCCGTGCTTTTTTAAGGAAGCCCAAAGTTCCCGATAGCAATGACAAAAACTGGGTAAAAATATGTTTGTCGTGTTTATCGTAGTCAGCAAACCCGCCCGACATAGTTTATGTGCTCAACAGGGAGGAAAAACTTTGTTCCCTCTGGTTCGCCCGAAGCGGCTCGTTTAACAATCAACTTTTTTTCTCCTGTGCTTACCCATTACTTGAATGGTCAGCAGAGATCAGGGGAATATTTTCATAAACCAGGAAATTACAAAAGGGTCCAAAACAATTGTTTAAATCGCTTACTTTTTTGTCTCGAAACGTTATGATGGAAATGGAAAAATGTGTAGAACATCTGATGCGAGTGAAACAAATTGCTTCCTCAAGATGCTCAAGACGCACGATGCTCAAAGCTTCCTCTAGGAGGAACCATATTTTTAACTTTGGCTTTCTCATAGTAAAAGCTTTGAGCATCGTGTACCTTGAGCATCTTGAGGAAGGACTTTGCAAATTCCAATTCGCAGCGTTATTTGTATTTCCATTTAAATTATATGCTTTTGCCAACTTTTCCAGAAAATAAAGAGAAACTACAGATTTATACACAATATCTTAGAAAATTTGCAAAAATTAAATGGGTTAGACGATTTTTCGAAAAACTCAGATTTTCGTTAAATTCAAAAAATCATAAAATTCACACCGTTCAAACGGCGTTTCCGAAATTCATAAAAAAACCTTCCCATTATGATACTCTATTGATAAAAAAAAAAATTGGTAATAAATCTTAAAATTTGCGGCAGTTAGAGCGGTCAAAATGTTCACCGTCACGTGTTTTCCTCTATGAGGAAGCAACATTGAAAATGCGTTTACAAAAAAAAACGTATGCAGCAAAAATCTTACACTTTGAAATCTACGAGATGGTTCTATATAATTCTCATAAAGATTGACAGAATTAAAAGTTGATGTGTGTGAGGACCTGTCAAAAATAACATGTAATGCAGTTGAAAGGATCGCCTCTAGGGAACACTCATAAAACCACTTGGAGCGCGATAGGTTGCTGACATATTTGATTTGTCTGTGACAGAATCTGAAATCCCTGATGTTTGCATCGAGTGCACACTTGTGCTGGAGGTGGCATGCGTCATACGTCTTCCCGTATATCGTTCCGAATGTTTCACATGAAATGTGATTAGCAATCCCGGGAAAATTCTATATCGCGACTATGAACTAGTTACGTGTGGTTGTACAGTGTCGCGAGAAAATCAATTATTTTAAAATTCAATTACGGATGTGGGCTTTCGAAGGATACGCAGTATGCAAAATCAAGAGACCACGGATGTGCACGAGCCTCTGGCATCGAGCTGGTTCTTATTCAGAGCCGCGGACACTGGGACACGAGTTTTAATCTTGATGGATAAAAACAGCCGCTAGTCCTTTGGCTCCCTTGGGGCTCTTTGGACCAAGGAATAAAAGCGTGACCCGGTGGCAAAGGAATCTGCGAATTGGATTATGTTTTTACGTAGCGCAATGGCTCTCTTTTCGTTCAACGAATGCAACGAAAGTAAATATAAACCGCGAGTGCTGTGCTTTTGTGAGTACCTGCGTACAACCACTTTGCTTTCCATTCAAAATTCCATGAAAGCAGTCCAAGTTTTAGCTCCTGCGGTTCAACTTTCTTGCTGCCTATTCGTTCTTTTTTTACCACGGGCATTACCGGCTGGTGGTATTTTTCCTGGCGGATCGAGGACTGCCCTGGTGGTTGACGAAAATGTCATGCAGAGCAGAGAATTTGAATTTTGTATAAAAACAAGTCTCTGATGCACATCGTCCAGTTCCGAATAAATTTATGACGTCGGATCGAAAATGTAATTATTATCTCTCCATCCCGCTTGCTCCTTGGTGCCAATAATATTTTCATGTTTTACTGGCTATGCGTACTTTTGTGGATTTTCCCAAACCCATTCCTAACTGCTTCGACTTTTTCCTGTACTTCACTGTTCCTGTGGGACTCCTGGAAGTGTAGCCGAAAGCCAATTTTTCCTCACACTGGACCGTGTCACACTTGCACGAGGGCCGAGGGAAATGGTCGAAAACTCGCGATTGGAAAAGCGAAAAAAAAATTGCTTTCCCCCACAGCAATTGATACCCCAGACGGACCATGGCTAAGCGATCCGCCAATCACGTCATGGCTGTCTCCGACCGTTCTCCATTAAGGAGGCACGATTATGAGGCCCAAAAAGGGACAATAATTCAGTTTATTTCTTTGGACAAGTGGCTGTTTCGTGAAATTCGTACGTCACCGCGATATTCCGTTTATAATTGTGGTGGGAATTGAGCCACATCTCTGCTGGGTAACACGGTTTGGCATTGCTCTCATCAGAACTCAAGGGTATAATTTATCCCGCGGTGTGGAGGATAAACCCGTAACAGGCGTGGATGAAGGTAGATATCGCGTAGGAGATGTTGCAAACCACGTAACACGTCATTCTGACAAATACACATAACTTGCCGCGATCATTCATCCGTGTCCTGTCATACCGACGCAAACCTATCCACCAAACTTGCTGTGTTGACTCTTATCATTTAGATGTCATCTGCGAAAGTTTACAACGTCTTTTGGCTTATTGAAGAAATTTGGTAGCACGTCTAAATATCACAATCAAAATACCACTTGACAAAATATCACGGAACAATAAATCACACGACAATCAACACGATTTTTTGCCGTGTGATGTTTTGTTCATATGGCATTTTATCGTGTGATTTTTAGTCATGGAAGCAAAAATTTGTTTCAACTGATTTGGTTTTTTATTGCTGTTCCCAAAGCATGCTGAGGGTAAATTCCACGGTATAGTGGAGGAATATTCTATGACGTACTTGAAGCCTTATTCCACTCAACAAGCCGCTGTCGCTTCTTCTGCCACATGCAAACAACGCGGAATTTCACGACATGAAAGTTACGAGAACAGATAGGTTAGGACATTGGGGTTTGCTCCCTCCTGCGAGCAGAAGAAATGTGTTAGGACATTGGAGTTGGCTCTCTCCTGCGATCCTCGACTGCGGCGAATGCAGATAAACTATATGCGCAACATTCTCTGGTGAACATTCGCTCCAAGCCGAGCGACTGGGAAAGCTGCTTGTAGAGGTGGAAACGAGCCGACTGCTTTGTTCTAGCCCATATATATGCAGTCCGGCATACGTACGTATATAAGAGTCACGGGGTGTGCTTTCCTCGTTTCGTCGGTATTTCACTTGGTAAGAAGCCACTGGGACACGATACCACATACTTTAAATATTCAGATCCTCATATGCAGTATCTCTTCGTGACCCCACTACGCGAATATGTTCCTTTTTCTGTTCCTTCTAGTTGCTTTATCACTGGAATGTGACAGAATTGATGGCCCCTTCAAACCAAAAGAGTCATCCATTTGTTCATCTCCCCTTTAGCATCCCTCCTCATATTTATTTCATAAAAAGAGGGCGTTAAATTGAGGAAATGTTGGCTAAAAGAGGACGCTAAAAAATGAAGATACCGTTTGATCAAACAAATGTGATCGCAGACAGAATCGATCCAACAAACTAAACAGACGATGTGAGAAATTGAATTTCGCAATGAGGTTCGAATGATGAAAAAAAAGATTTCCACAGAAAGTGTTTAATATGTTTGAAGAAAATTTCAGCCGTCAAAGACCGAACCAATGAGGAGTAACAATTTTAATGACGAAAATGCGTTGATCGAGCGTTGGTGCTTGTTTTGTTTCCCTACAGAGAGCATATGCCACCTATCGAGTGGGTAGCAAGTGATAACCACCGAGGCACTAGCTAGTGTCACCGGGCTACGATTCTTTAATGATTGACAGGAAAGCGACGATATAATTTAGTCGCATACACCGAACCCAACTTTGTTTATCGATCGTAATTATACCGTGGTAGCATGTAGCAGCTCGTCAAGCGAGATTAATTAACACTCTACCTCGTTCTCCGGGGAAGGGTGACATCCGAGCGACGTTCTTGCATGCAAATCTACCCCCACATACATAATATCAACTCGACAACGATGCAGTTGAGGTTCATTTTCGCATCATTCTTCACGTCTCTAACTTTACCAAGCCCAACTCAAAGACTCGAAAATAAATAAATCATCATAACATCCCCAAATCCCAAAACATCGAAAAAAAATACCTCGTAAAAATGTCCAAATGTGTGTGTGTGTGTTGTGTTCTGAAACTGTAATCTTCAAACGTTTATAACTCGAGAAAGGTTTGAGTTACAAGGCTCCCGTTTTGCACAGATGTTAATTTTTCCAAGCTTTTCATTCTCTGAGAATTTTGTTGGAATCGCTAGAATAATACAAATTTTACGGCATTTTGAAATTTTCAAAAAAAAGCCTGTCACCGCTCCAACGACCGGTAAATTTTAGGATGTTTTACTAATTTTTTTTTTATCAATAGAGTATCATAATAGGAAGGTTGGTACTGAATTTCGGAAACAGCGTTTGAACGGAATAAATTTTATGATTTTTCGAATTAACGAAAAATCTGGGTTTTTCGAAAAATCGGTCAACCGTTTCAATTTTTGCAAATTTTGTAAAATGTTGTGCATACGTCCATACTTCCTCTTCACTTTCTAGAAAGTTTGTCGAAATTATTTCAAAAAAAAAGTAAAAAATCAATAAATGAGTTAAAAGTTGAATAAATTCGCTGCAAATTGCTTCCTCAAGATTTAGGACGATGCTCGAAGCTTCATGAGAAAGCCAAATTAAAAATATAGTACCCTCATAGAGGAAGGATCTAAGCATCGTGTTTCAAAGGTGAATAAGGCAATCTGTCATTATAGACAAAATATCGTATTCATTCCTTCCGTTGTTCCAAGTTTGTTAAGCTAAACAAGTCCAGCACCGTATTGCATTACGAGTGGAATGAATGCGCAAGACTTGTTGCGAGACAGGACTGTAAAAGGAGAAGCTGAAATTGTTGCACCATTTACCGTGCTCGTACCTGTCAAGTTTGCGGCCCATACAGAAATACATCTCGAAAGAAATGTCAGTGTGGAATGCCGAGAACGACAAGCGTTGCGATAATGATTGAGTCGTTGCTTGGTGAAGCTACAGATTCGTGCCTCGGCATCGTTTTTCATTTCTCGAGATTGTACAGCCGCTGCCACGAATGTATGCACAGCGAGGATGAATGCATTCGGTATAAGAGAAAATAATACAAGGATGAAAGTAGAAATGGAAATAAACCGAGATGGGAAACCAAATGTACGTACAAGCACAGCCCAAAGGTAGAAAAAAATGAGAACGCGGTAACAGCATAATAGCAAGCAGAGAAGATGAGGAAGCACAGGGCCAAACAGAGCGAACCAATTGGAAGAGTGTGCGTGAAGAATGGGATCGGGGATTGCACAAAAAGCTGTGGACAATGGAAAATCATTGTGGGTGGAGGGCGAGGAATGCGCTTCGATGAAGGAGGGAAGGAGGAGCAGGAAACAGTTCGGAACGCAGACAACTTGGTAGCATCCACACTTTCATATCCATATACCGTAGTGGCGCCCTTTTCGCGTCATAAAAATATTTCACGTGACATGTCAGAGCAGGTTGGAAAGGGTGAACGGGGGAACAGTAAATTGGCCGCGAAAGATGAACGGGCATTAAATTTGTCATAGCAAAATTATGCAGGAGTTATATACGAGCGACACTTGGTCGCGCGGCTATAGCAACTAAAGGTTGACTGTGCAGGTCATATACGAAAGCTCGGCACATTTGGTACAACATCGCGTCCCATAGAAAATGGCGTTTTTGAATTGGATGCTGGGTGCAAAAGCGAAACTGCCAGCAGGACGTTCGTTCGAGCAGGGTGTGGGCAAAATAGTGAAAGGGTTGCATGTGCTCCAGCGCGTTATACTGAAATCGATATCCAACGGTCGCGACCACTAGCTACGCTTTTGTTCGCGTTCCCCTCTGACTGCTACCCGCAGGAGGATCAGCCTGCAATATCTGCTTAGAGACGAGCCCGCCTCCCTTCAACCGCGCGGACCCTAATTCTCATCCTTTTTTTCGGTGTGAACCTCTTTCGAATTACCGGCGGATTCTTTCCCGCTGCTCACACATTCTCGTAGTCCAGTTCTGCTCAACACGTACAATCCCAGATAAGAACTTTCCAAATGGTTTTATTCGAAAGGATTGCGAAAGGGAATGCATCGTTTGCGGGATGTCTGAGGTGGACTCAATATTGATCGAAGCAATCTGTCGATTCGCAGACTAATCTGATCGAGTAGATTTACTAGATTAAGATTTATGCGCATCTGTTTTTGCCACTTCAAATTATACATAACAGTACATTTATTAACAACTTTTTAATACTTGGCCTCAAGACGCTGCCACATCTCTGAACTCAATCATAAAATTTTGATGATGACCGTGAACTATCAATGTCATAATTACTCACGAATATTTAATAGGATAGCACATGTAAAAACCCGAGAAGGGTATGTATGTAAAACACCACTCCTACTACTAAACATGATCATTTATGTTCATATATACCCAAGTACAGGCAGATATGATTCCATATATGCATATGTATCTATTTTTGCCAGTTCAAATGATACATAACTGTCAATCTATTTATATATGAAAATATATGATTCTTAATATAAGGGTATACAAATAAACATGATTAGACCAGGCCAAACTTTGGATGTGAGTATGTGTGAGGATGCAGATCGAATTATAGGTATGTGACTATACATAAAAAGAATTTCCCGAGCATAATGAAAAAGTCTTTAAAAAAATTGATTGCGAAATGTTCGGTAGTTGCAAGTGTCCTTATGCGGGCTCTTTGTCCTCGTCTTCGGGTACCGTTACGAATCAATGGCAGAGACGGATTTTAATAGAGGATCGAAGAGCTCCTCGGATACTGAAATGGGACGTGAACAAACGTCGAGGCTGGAGGAGAGTTTGACTGCGGCTCAGGTTTTGGAACAATCTCCGTTGAGCGAATGGCATCAGGAGGACGAGAGAGTAAGAGCAGCTGAATGGCAACTATGCAAATCTCGTAATGTGGTATTGTCGGTAAAGTGTTTAGACGGCATACAGAGTGCGAAAGAGAAAGAAAAGAAGCTAAAGTGTGATGTATGTCAATGTAGTGGATAGGTCAGTCCACATTGTGCTAGGAAGGGAGACACAAGTTTCTTGAATTACTCTGGCACATATGTCGAAGCTGGCAAGGGAGTTGGCGAGAATGCGGCGAAGGGACTTTGGAAAAGGAATCGAAAGACAGAAATGTGAGAACCAGGAGGATATAGAACGTGGTTTATACCACTTCCGCCAAGTTTCCATCGTGCCCGTTCCAGCGTATCGTTCTCGTGAAATTTAAATATATAAAACCGTGAGTAAAAGCCAAAAAGTTCACTCCGGCAGAACAATGGGCGGGAACCATATTGCCGCAGTGAAAAAGAAGGAAAGAAAGAAAGCTTTATCAAGGATTCCTCTTGAATCACTCGTGGGTCACAGAGCAGGTGGAATAAGGCGACCTCCGGTGTATCGTCGAGTCGGAAGTGGAATTAACATTAAGGATTGATCACTATGATCAAACTCCAACGAGCCAGAGCACGCTTCGGGCCATTTTACAGATGATGAGCAGAATCCAATCCCAATTCCTTGCTGCATTGTGCCTGGCTGACCCACTTGAAAATCACTATTTATCGAAACGACAATAAACAAATGCGGGGAGCTTCAGAAAACGTCGTAGACGCACATAAATTCCATTGTCTCAAAATTTCTATTACGTATCGTCGGTCGAAGGCAGCTGGAGTTAAATTAACCCCATGTGATCAATCAGGGTTAATATCTTCGATCGCCTCACTCTGCATATCGTTATATATATTTAATTAATAAATATTTAATATTTATTTCCGGCCGATTTCTTTTTTGACCGAGTCCAGTGCCAGGCCGTGAGAGTAAACGCAATCAAAATTTAAACGATATATTATTTGGAAGGAAATTGCTAAGAAAAAATGTGTCTTTTGCACTCTTAGCAGGAGAGTTGTTGAAACCCGCAGGACGATGAGGCTAAGACTGCTGAGAGGAGCTTGAACGGCCAAACGTCGATCGGTGCTCGATAAATCCTCGAAGAAGTTTAAAGGACGTCTTTAATGGATTCGAGACTATATATCTTGCGACATCGAATGACTGGAGCGAAAGATGGGAAAGCGAGCGAAGCCAACAGAAAAAATAAAAGGAAAAAAAAAGAAAACAGAAAGTAGAGAAGCGCTCCTCTCGCAACGCTTCAGAGTTTCCATCCTTCTCGTTCTCTCTCTCTCTCTCTCTCTCTCTCTCTCTTGCTCTCTTTCTCGTTCTCACTTTCTCAATGGTTCTTTTGGACGGTATCATCGAGGGGTAGACGAGACGGAGCGATTCTCTTGAAGAGGCCGGGCAAGGAGCACCATGCGCAAGGCGCAACGAAGCGAGCGTGGTAGACGCTCGAACTACTTTTCCGTTGCGCTCACCATTCGAGAAATGGAAAAATTCAACGTCCAGCTTCGATTTATCGCTCGCGTACGTCCGAGAGAGAAAGCGAGTTCAACTTCGATTTGCTTTGTGTGCGGAAGCAGGCTTGGCTCGAATAAGCGATTCAGATGGCTGACAGAACGAGAAACGAAAAGATAAATATCGTCCGGCGTAAAAAATACGCAAGAGGAAAATCGTTTGAAAACTCGAGCGCATCGAGTTTTCCAGTTCACTTGAACCTTCAAGACAAACATCTGGGCGAATCTCGGACGATATGAATGATGAGAAACACCAGCTAAAATCTCTTCCAAATTCACAACCGACAACGCCGGAACGATGCACCGATGTTTAAGTAAACAACAAGACGATAAGGATTCAAATTTGCATATTGAATTTTCGATGGGTGATAAACGTGGCTGAATATACAAAAGCTATCTGGTCTCTGTGCATCTTCAACCACCGAAATATGTTGATTCAGGCATTAAGGTATTCCCTTCACGAACCCGGCTACTCTTCAATAAACTGCTTTTTATTTTTTTTATTTACAATAAAGTAGAAGTACATACAATCATATTGCTAAAGTTTTTGGCCACGTTACTGCGAGCATTATAACTTTTGAAATCGTAAAATTTATACGGGAGCCTATGAAGATGACATGATTATCACATTTCTATTCCATTATTCATAGACTTAATATCTTCTCTAAATTTCTGATACAAACTGCCTCAGTCGTAGAATTTTTTTTAAAGAATCCGTAACAATGACTAAAATAGGGGCGACCGGATGTTCAACGGAAATATTAACACGGAGAGTTCAAAAAAATCACAAGGGTCATGTTCTTCAACATAAAGTGGCCAATTGGCTACGTTCAATGCGCAACAGCTGACTGATAAATATGTATATACAAATATGCGAAGTACCGTCCTTGACACTCATCATTTTTAATATCGAACAGAAAGACGAGTGCCCTTCTCATGCGCCCACAAAATGCGTCCCTCCGTGAAAGGATTTCCTCAAACTACTAGCATAAATGTGCAGCTGCTTGAAAAAACGTTTTTTATCATCAGCCTCCAAATAGATGAATTGTTCTTCGAGCCTTCAATCAAATCTCAAATACGTAAGACTAATATCGTCTAAATGTCCGAGCTGCGCAACTTAGTTGGCAGGAGCATCCCAAACGTCATTATTCAGATGAGTAGTCATTCCATCAGGAGACCCCTTGTCATCTAGAATAGCCGATATTACCTGCTCCTGCAATGGTGATGGTAGCATTAGTCGAATCTAATTTCGGTTAGTGCGTAGACGTACCAATTTGATCCACTATTACACGTGATTAACATGGTTACTCACACCTGATTGACATGTCCTTCCATCGGATACTCAATGGAGGCTAATCGCGATGGACAACACCACTGGAAGATTGAGGACTAATGGTCTTAGGGTGACATGTGATTGGACAGTACGGTATTAAAAATTTCACTTGAATCAGTTCATTGAAAGAGGAATCGGTATGCAATTAGGGTACTTGTCCAAAAAACTACAAGTTTACGGATACCCAAAATACAATAACTTGTAGAATTGATGGGAATAAATTTTTCAAAACTGAGGTCATTTTCGACCCCAGGATAACAAAAAATAAGATTACCATTCTAGGGTTAAGGGTGCCACTCCCAGATTTTGAACTCCCACAACCCCAATCTGGAGTACACAGACGATGGAATCTTCCGAGAGAATAATTGTCTTGAAAAAATCGAAATACGTCAAATATTTGCCGGAAAAAAAAGTTGACGGACTTATATGGAAAAATGATAGGGATTTCGGAATGAAAATTTTCTATGAAATTCCTGACGCGTTTACATATTACATACATGTACTGTATAACTCGGAAGCTGAGATACTGAAACTTTGGCGTAGTGTCTCAACAAGAGTGATGCACACTCTCGGGTCTCATCCGTTTCTGTTCGCAAGGAGAGAAGAAGACTCGGCTGGAACTATACGTCGGTGTTGCTTCAGTACGAGCTGTATATACACACTCGGTGATGCTTCTCACCCCTTGAAAGATCAAGCCACGTCTTCCCGATAGAACAGTTCCCATTTTGCCTGCGTCACGACAGGAGAGAAATAGGTCGAGCTCGACAGGAAAGCATGCGAATTATTCCAGGACACGGAAGGAGAGATAAGAAGAACAACCAGCGGAATTGAACGTGTCAAAAGTCTCTTTTTTCTCACTCATTTTTTTTCACCAATGCTTGTCGAGTTTTTTCATTCTGTACCGTTCCATGGTTCATCATTAGAAATTACTCCAAGTCAGCACTGTGTGCATTTTCTTTGCTCAATTCCGTTTTGACAAAAATCAAAAATATATTTCGACCTTTAGAAAGAAACTTACTCCACTATCGATAATAACTTCTTGAATCTTTATTAGAAAGAAAAAGGAGATACGAGAGACTTAGACAATGAAGCACGTGCCAACCTCACGCTTTGTTCAATCGTGATTTATGGGAGGCGTGAACCGAGGACCAAAAATAACCAACCTGTAATACGAGACGGAGGGAAAGAGGGAGGGGGAGAAAGAGAGAAGAATAAAAATAGTTTTTAGGGAATCAAGTGAAGTTTTTGAACAAATACGTTATTAGGGAAATAACAAAACAGATACTCGGCCCCTAAACTCCCCCGAGACGTTCAACTATTTTTTTTTAACGCTGTGATTTATTGGATCGTGATTTATGAGCACCAGTGCGGAGCGCAAGCCTAAAATAAACATGAACTAATGAATATGAGCCGAAAATAAAATGAACACGTAGCGGGGTTTTACTCCGGTGACAAGTGCAATTTGATTGGATATTTGTCCAATGATGAATAAAAAAAAAATTTTCATTATTTTTATTCAATGGTAATCGATACGAAAAATGAAAAAATCACGCGATTCGCTGAATGGGCACCCCAGACTCATGTGTGTCTACGGAGGGTTTGTCATACATTTTTTTATGGTTTCATTATATTTTTTAATAAATATCTTGTCATTAAAATCAAATTCTGTTCGACTAATGAGAGTCTCTTAATGAATTATAGGAGCAAAATAAGAGAGATCGATCTAACCATTTGAATGATACTAAAGAGGTCTGGGAAGAAAGACGTTTGTAATGAGAAAGCGTGAGACTGAAGAGCTATTCGCAATGAAGGAAACACAAAGAACTCTGCGGGTGAAAGAGAAGCCATAAAGTTTGATTAAGATTTAGAGGGTTTTGTTTAAGTCAAAGGTAACTCGTTTATGAAGATCGTGGCGAGAATTTCATTAAAGCTGCCATGGTCGATATGCGCCACAGAGATGAGAAAAAAGATGGCGTCGGTTTGGTGCATGTTGGATCCACAAGTGAGAATGAAATGTCCAGAATCTTCGTCGGAGCAATTGGCAACTAGAAGGCTCTGTCGATGATGCGGCGAGAAAATAAAAGCCCAAAAGCACGTTTTGCTGGTGCGAAAGGTGCAAGAACCAAGGAGAAACGCCACTACAAGCCTATGGTGTGGATTTTGAGATTCTACGTGATGTACAAGCTCGAAGGCATTTGAAGCCTCTGGCTCCACGCGCGTCGATCGTAGATTAATGTACAAATTGAAAACGCCAGTTGAATCGTTAAACGGCTGCAGCATCGAATGCCAGAGGCACCGCAACCAACACAGCGCTCAACCATCGGACAAAATCGAGATTCTTTCCTACACTCTATGTACCAACCGCATTCAGCTTATATCGCCATGTTGAACGATGGAACGTGCTCTGGCAGAGCAGGCTTCCCTCTTACAGCATTTATCGTCTGCACTCAAAGTCTCACGAAACATGTAATAATTCTTTAAAAAAAAAAAAAAAAAAAAAATCCAATGTAGAAATATTAGAGCCCCGAATAGTTTACAGTTTAGGAATTATTTAAGGATGTTTATTACCTGCAAAACTTATCAATGTTAATTGTTCAATAAGGAGCTTCTTAATCGTCGTGAAATTTGTACACGACCTCGTGAATACTTGATGTAAAAACGTACCAACTTTCAAGATTTCTGTGATCATTGCTGTAACCACCTTAAGGGTTGAAATAAAAAATGGTAAGAAAATTCTGAAATTGAGAATGTTTTAGTACGAAGTGTTCGAAAGGTCGAGTTGAAATTTCACGACGATTATAAGGAAGCTTGTTATTAAAAAATTTACATTTTGTTCACAATAATTTTTCTAACAAACACAGCAAACATTTATCAACAAACTTCGTTGTGTTTCCGTTGCTTCCGGTATATTGGAGACATTTGAAAATTGAGAGGTTAAAAAAAAACTTATTGCAAAGTTATACCAGTTTCCATGAGACTGCATTTGACTACATTCAATTTATTGATGTTAATTGTTCAATAACGAGCTTCCTAATGGTCGCGAAATTTTTATACGATTTCTCAAATACTTCATACGAAAATGTACCAAATTTTCAGAATTTTCTTATCATTTTCCATTTGGGACTCAACATCCTTAAGTTTACATGAAATGTTTCATTTTTCAGTCATTAATGTCGTTCTTGCAGTCCACTGAATCACTGTTTAAAAAAATCGGCCGAATGTATCGATTCTGATAGAAACAAAAGTAGTTTGACTTCGTTTTCCATTTCTTGCAGCAATTGATAAAAGGCCCGAGTTTCCTTGCTCCACGTGCATGTAAACAAGAATATTAATTCCTCCCTTTGGATGCTCATTCATGATTATCGCCCATTTGGTAATGAACACCCTCCAACGCGCGGTCAGCGAAACATTTCAGCATTATCATTATGGAAGAACGACGCGTTAAACCAGGGCTGATATGTCAACGGTCAGTTCCACGCTAACCATATCACAACAACGCGATATCTTTGGGTGTCTACGAAGCCATCATCCCTCCTGTCAACGGTATACGCACCGTTGATACGACTTTTCAAAAGTTTCGTTATCTTTATACACACGCTCGATTATCTCGCATTACAGAGGATAATGTGCCATTACCTTTTTACGATGTTCCCCAGGGATTCGCTCCAGAGAATAAAATCAAATCTGAAAATCGCTTCAACTCTCGCCCTTACGTGGATTATTTACTCTTATCATCCTACGTCATATTTGAAAGCTCATCAACGCAATTTCCTGTGTCGATAATTTCGGTATCAAACTTTTCGAGTTGATTTTCAAAATTTGGACAAATTACATAATTGTAATCTTTCGATGTCAATTATTTGAAAATTCATTAATTGATTGAAAAATAACTGGAAAAAAATGAAAATCAGTTAATTAATTAAAACGAGATAAAAATGAAAATTTCGAAATAAATTGCGAAATAATTTTCAGATAATAAATAAATAAACAAATAAATGAATTAATTAATTGAAAAGAAAGCGGAAATTTTCGAAAACTCTGAAAATGATCCCGTAGATTTTTTTTCCGATGATTATGAACATTCGGCTGACTCTGGTAAATAGATAAACAGTCGTAGCCAAGAATCTACTGTCGGGAGAATTGAGTTAGGAAATTGATGGTTAACATAAACGTTGTTCGCATATGGTGACTGTCTCGGTCCACACCCTAATGACATTTCCAGGCAAAGTTCTGTGTCTCGCTCGTGCCGCACCAGTAACGAAATATTCCAAGTTTACATAACCGTATCTGTCTTTTGCCTCATGACGCAATTGTGTTCTCTCAGTTTCCTCCTTCCGTGTCTATTCTCGTCATTTCCCTGCAGTACACATTACGTACAGGGCCGACCATAATATAACTCTGTTTTCTTTTTTCCAAATCGACCTCACTCGCCTTCTGTTTTTCATCTGTAGTTGCTCTAATTATTTAAGCAGCAAAAGTCATGGCTTATTTTTGTTTTCTCGTCCAAGTTGATTAAGAATTATTTGCTGCTTTTTATGCCTCAAGCGAAAATAATCATGCATCGTTTTTCTCGATCCAGATCGTGAAAAGACAATCAATAAAAATTGACCCGTTGACACCACACGACCTCTGGGCTAACATACTCAGCACATGGAGTAAAATTTGCACTTGGAATTTTTTAAACGTTCCGTCTCATCGACACTTACGGATTGGAAACTCGTGGGGTACTTTTTAGGGGTAGCGAATCCTGGGCCATCGATTACAATGATTAGAAAACCGAAAAATACGAGATTTTTTACGAAAAAAATGGTCTAATTCACGGAATAAATTTTTGGAATCTGTTTTTTTTTTGTTTCAACGCCATGTCAATATTAATCAAGGTGTTGACGTTTAATTTACGCGGAATTAGAGATCACAAGTCATATTTTAAGAAAAAAAATAATCCGGAATGATTATGAGGAAAGCCGCCGGGCGACGGAGAGAATATTTTTAGCAACGTTTTAAAAATGAGTGCAAAAAATCAGACGAGGTTCATTTGACATAAATTATTTGAATTCCGGTCTAAAATAAATCACTAAATAATCAACTATTCAATCTTTCGAATCCGCGACATTTATGATGGTCCAAGATTTGTTCCTCCTTCCCACGAAGTCCAGAATGAATATACATGTTCAACGGATCAATCAAAAAGCAATTCCACTCGCTTTTTTTTATCAAGATTGAATCTTTGAAATTTGAAACTTTTTCCGGCTGCATGAAAATAAATAGGATGAGCCGGTAATCACGAAATTTTTATACCGCGAAACGTCGGTCTGTGGTATGACCGATTACCTAACAGGCACACTGGCAAAACACTTTCCATCCACGAAAAAGAAAAATATTGCTTCAACAAAAGCACCAAAACGAGTTTGCAGTTTATTTATTAAGGAGCGTCAAGGCTTTTTCTTTTTCTTTACAGACGTATCACTTTTTTCCTGTGCACTAGATCCTTCATCTTCGTTGCTGTCCAGCTTCGTGTTTGTACATTTTTCTCACCTGCTCACCCATGATGGAACTCTTTTTTCCATGAGTTTTGGGCACTCGTTGGAAAATCTACTCACCATTTTTTTTTCCTCTGGAAAAAAGCTGAGCAATTATTTTTATGATGTAAAATTATTTCAGACAAAATTTTCAATTTGTTTCGATCTTTCCTACGCCTTGTCGAAAAACCCCAAGAAGCTGGAGCTTTTTTTTTGCTTTCCAATACGAAAACTCAGCTTAGGAGCAAAGATGCATTTTTCTGATTAAATCCCTCAACACATGGACAACTTTGTCACACAATGACGTTTGAATTCAATTCAAAAGGAACAAATCTATTTTCCAGAGTCCACAAACATGCGAGCTGTTTCTATTTCCGGTTCCATTTACGAGCTGTGTCGATTCTCGTCAATGTATCCAAGAGCTCAACGTTTCTCTATCCGCTCTCGCCCCCTAGCAGCTTTTTCCAACGTGAAATCGCGTCCCATACCTTTGCGTTGTCAGAGAACACTCATGAACGTTGTTCCGACGAGGAACGTCAATCGCACGCGTCTCTTTATTTATTTTTTTAAAACATTGAAACTTTCCGTTTATTTGTTTGTTAGATTTATTTTTCTCAATGAGAGCAAATCTCCCATTTTTATTAAGGAGACAGAACTTCATTGTCGAATAAATATTTGTGGAAATGATAAATAATCGTGAATTGTATCGATAAATTGTTCGGCATTTTCCATCGCTCCGACACGACAGTGACACCAAAAATCGGGCAGCTCTGACGTTATGGATGCTTTGAAAATCCAAAATTACAATAATTACCCCTAGAACTGTAACTTCGACTGTAACCTCATTTTTTTTCACCCATTCCAGTAATTTTGAAAAATTCATATCTCCGGTAAAATTTAACGAAAAGAATTCAACTTGGGCTCATTCTTTTCGTTTTTTTTTTCATGCAGGATCACATGAGCCTGGGGCAATTTTGCTCCGAGTCAAAAAAATGATAAAAAAATGCGGTAAAACGTTCAACAAATATTTGGGTTCAACAATTTGTCATCGTACATTACGATATGGGAGCGTGTCGTTCGCGCTAATGAGATTGGGAGAGACGAACAATGACGGTATAGAGAATTTGCCTTGTCGGTTAAAATGTGGAAAATATTGATGAATATAAATTTACTGCGAAATTTAATGATGAAAGAAAAGCTCGTAAGCTTTGTTACTAATCGTCGTACGTATGAAAAAATAATAAATAAAAATAAAAATAAACTCAGGTCTCATCTAATAAAAGCTGCAAAATATTGGTGGGAGTCGAATGAGAAGTTGATCCGATGAATTGACTTGCAATTAAAAGCTGTCTGAAGATTCGATCAACGATATTTAACGAATGATTTTAACGCGGTATCCCCGTACAAGCTACTAATGATGTCTGCACCCTGAACGTTTTTTTTCGTACAAAAGGCGTTTACCGTCGATGTTGAAACCGAGCGGAGAGTGGCAAGAGGAGAAGGATTTCAGTCGGAACCCCTCACGAACTTAATTGATTCCGTCGTATCGCCCCAGACTGGAGTTGATACACGGCAAAGCCTCGGAAATCGAGTAATAAATGCTTCGCAGTGGAAAAGTTGTTGAAAATATGAGACAGCAGGGGGGGAATAGACGGGGTGGAAATCGGGGTGGACACATTAAACCAGCTTTCATGTATATCGATTAAAAGTTTGCTTTATTATTGTTATTCTGCTGGATCGGCGTTTCAGTGAGAACGGCGCGCAAGAGACGGTTTATTGCTGGTTCGCACAATTCGCACTGATTGTTTTTAACCCTCGGTAGACACACATGGGTCTGGGGGGTTGTGCCCATTCAGCGAATAGCGTGAATTTCTTGTCTTTCGTATAAATTACCATTAAATAGGAATGATTAAAAAAAAAAAATTATTTACTACCTTCCTGAATTTTTTCAGACTTTTGCTTACACAAAGAAATTTTGTTCAACTCGAAAATCAACTTTTCGAGTTGATTTCGCACGAAGAGCCTTCCAGTCGGCAAAACATACAAGTCGCGGAAGGAAATTGGTTTGTAACTCCGAAACTGAATAGAGTCACTCGTCTATAGACACTTGACTGTCGCCGTGACTTTTTCACACGAACGTATTCACGATAATGACATCTGAACTTTTTTGGAATATATATTTCATCACGTTCGGACGAATTCCGCAAGCTCACGTGACAAACCGATGACCCCTGCGCAAGTGTTTCGAGATTTGGTCACTATGCTGTGACTATTTGACGGCGTTCTCAAATGTTTGTCGATTCAACCGCACAAACAGGATTGCCAGTGAAACTCAGTCCAAATCGATATACATCGGCCCCTAGCGAACATAATACGAACATTACTTCCAACAGTAACCAAACTTTTCCAACGATTTATAAAATAAAAAAAAAATGAAACAAATGATGGCAAAAAGCGGGAGGTAAATCGATGAAATTGATTGAGTGGAAAAACCCAATTTCTTTTTCCACTCGATACGCGCAAACATTTTTTGAAAATACATGATCCAGCGAGGGAATTAACAGCGTGGAGTACACGATGTTTAAATCGAATGAAACTTTATTGTTATTTATTCGCAATCGAGGCATTACTGCAATTAACCCTCCGTAGACACACATGGGTCTGGGACGTCCTACCGTTTTTTACCGAACTTGGACTCGTTCAAAAAATCTGAAAAAATTCAGGGAAGTAGTTTTGGATTTATAGAAAGAGAGGCTGCACTAGGTGATGGATGAAAATTCTTTTTCGTTATTGTTATTCAATGGAAATCGATACGAAAAACGAGAAATTCACGGCATTCGCTAAATGGGCTGGGCAGCCCAGACCCATGTGTGTCTACGGAGGGTTAAATACAGTGAATGAGATTTGTTCCATTTTCAATGATATTTCTCCTCAAATGAAAAAATGTTGATTTCTGTCCTAACAGATCGCGTGCTCGGAAGAATTCTGGTAAATTCTCGTCTTGGATGTGCCATAAGAATGACGGGATATTCGGAACGGGAAGGCGATCGTAGAAAAAATTGGGTCCCGCGTCTTTTGTGCGCGAGGCGTCTTTTCTTACTGAGCTTTCTTATACCTGGTTTTGGCACGGCACCCAAGGTCCGGGCGCAGACATCCGAATGTCCTCCGACCGAGGCCATTCCAGGATGTCCGTGTTACAATTTTGAAGATGGCCTTTTCCTCGAGTGTCCGGGAGCCACGGAGGACACACTGAGAAACACGATGCTCGGAGTCTTTCCGGAAGGAGGTGAGCAACACAACTCATTGCACAAAAAATCAATGTATGCCGAATGGATGAAAAAAATTTATCCGCTTTTCAAATGCGAGCACTGTGTGTGATCGATCGTTCAATTTTTTTTCCATGGTTGGTATATTTTTTAAAATACAGCGCCCACTTGGCAGCTGCAGTTGAAAACGCACAAAAAAACGGATAAAATCGTCCATCGCCGCACGGAATTGGTATAGAAATTCAAAAAAAATTTCTTCAAGCCTACCGCGGTAAACTGGAATCAAAAATGACCTCAGGCGACCTCGCGCTCTTTCTCCCTTCGTTCTCCCGTTTTTTTAACGTTTTACCGCATTTTTGATAAATTTTCCTACCTCAAGCAAAATTGGCCCAGCGTGCATGAAAATGGGCAATGGATGAATGAATTTAAATGTAAAATACTTGTTTGTTCCCACAGCTTCGACGACGATCGTTCAATCTCTGAGCGTTTACGAGCTCGACAAGAGTATCGAGGTATTGAAAGAGGGTGCTTTTCCTCTAGGATCACAGATAAGGCATCTGCAGATATCGCACTCGTCGTTGCGAGAGATAAGCGAGAATGCTTTGACGAATCTGAAGGAAAATCTAGAATCGCTAGCCCTGGTGTTCGGTCGTTTGCCCAAAGTGCCACGAAAGTCTTTAGCCGGTCTTAACAAGTTGGCTGCACTGGATCTCGAGGCAAATCTGATAAATGACTTGTCCTCTTATTGTTTCTGGGACTTGAAACTCATAAAACTGAGTTTAAAAGGCAACCAGATATCAAAGATCGCGGAGTATACGTTCGCCGGTCTCGAGGACAGTCTGAGCGACCTCGATCTCGCGGAGAACAAACTCAAATTGTTTCCGATGACTGCTCTGCGGAGACTGGACGGTTTGGCCTCACTGCGTCTCGCTTGGAACGAAATATCTGAAATAACAGACGACGGCTATTCGAAACTGAATTCTCTGCTGATCCTCGACCTGAGCAGCAACAATTTTGAGAAACTCGGCGAAGACTGCTTCCGGCCATGCCCGATACTTCATACTCTGTCGCTTTATTACAACTCCATAGAAACGATCCACAAAGATGCGTTTGCTTCCCTGACCGAGCTCGAGTCCATCGACCTCAGTCACAACAAAATAGTATTTCTCGATGTCAAGACTTTCAAGGGAAACGAACGACTACGGACTATCGAACTGAGCCACAATCACATTCATTACATCGGCGGAGTCTTTGCACGGCTGCCCGAATTGCGAGAACTCTACTTGGCGGAGAACAACATATTGGAGATTCCGGCAGATGCTTTCGTCGGGAGTAGCTCACTGGCGGTTATTTATCTCCAACAGAACGCGATACGACGAATTGACGCTCGAGGACTATCCAGCCTGACACAACTCGGGCAACTTCATTTGAGCAACAATTACATCGAGACAGTACCAATGGAGTTTCTCGAACACGGTGAAAATCTCTCTTCCCTCTCACTGGACGGTAACAAAATTCAGACTCTGCAAGCCGGCACATTCGTGAAGCTTCATCAATTGCGAGAACTCAGACTACAGGATAATCGAATTGGCCAAGTTAAGAGGGGCGTGTTCTCACAGTTACCTTCGCTGCTCGAACTCCATCTGCAGAACAACGCCATTGTCAACATCGAGACAGGAGCTTTGAGGACCCTCAATGCCCTCCAACACGTTAATCTCCAAGGCAACCAGTTGTCAGTCCTCGGGGATGTCTTCCAGTTGTCAAATTCGGATTCCTCAAGCGGTGGCAGTTCACTAGTTTCCATCCAACTGGACAGCAACGGCCTGGAGGTTTTG
Organism: Hyposoter didymator; assembly: GCA_037952995.1. Lineage (NCBI taxonomy): Eukaryota > Metazoa > Arthropoda > Insecta > Hymenoptera > Ichneumonidae > Hyposoter > Hyposoter didymator. Next base: position 21,636,767 of record JBAJMU010000001.1, on the reverse strand, counting down.
CACAACGATTCGTTGCGTGGCCAAGCTTCCGTGAGAATAATGTGGCTTGGCCACAACAAACTGACTCATTTGCAAGCGGCCCTCTTCCGCGACCTTCTGCTCGTCGAGCGTCTGTATCTGACCAACAATTCTATTTCGATGATCGAGGACACGGCGTTCCAATCTATGCAGGCTTTGAAGTTTCTCGAGTTGAGCATGAACAGGCTGAGCCACGTGACGTCCAGAATATTTTCCGAACTCCACGAGCTTCAGGAACTTTATCTCCAAAACAATGGACTTCGCAAACTCGATGCTTACGCTTTTACGACACTCAAGAAACTTCGTATCCTCGATTTGGCCAACAATAACTTGACCACTCTGGAGAACACCATGTTCCAGGAGAACCTGCCGATTGAAAGCTTGAATCTGCGAAATTGCTCGATCGAAAACATCGAGACCGACGCCTTCCGAGGCCTCAGATATCTCCTCGATCTCAATATCGAAAATAATCGACTCACTGCCGATGCACTCAGCAAACTTACGTTCTCCAGCCTCCGGACATTGAAAGCCTCCGGTAACAACTTTAGCAACATCGCCGATTACAGTCTCTACGGTTTGCAATCGCTCCAGGAACTCTTTCTCGATGATGCACTGATGGAAGAACTGCCCGAAAACATTTTTACTCTGAACCCTAACCTCGCCAAGTTTCATGCGAGTCGTAACCTGCTCAGAGATTTGCCACCGCGACTCTTCTCGAGATTGCACTCTTTGCGGGAGATTCATCTTGACAAGAATCTTCTGACCGCCATTCCTTACACTGCCCTCTCGTTCGCTCTGAACCTCGAGACTCTATCGTTGTCGTGGAACAATGTCGAATTGGTGAATGCGGCGAACCTCACGAGTCTGAGATACTTGAGGAAACTCGATCTCAGCCACAACCGCATCGCGGCCATGACGGGCTTCGCAATGGCCAACATGTCACGACTCTTGTCCGTCGACTTGAGTCACAACAACCTGAAAGCTCTGCCGGTCAACTTTTTTGCAAGATCGACGATGCTGCGTCACGTAGATTTGTCGGAAAATAAATTTGTCCAGATACCAGCGATGGCACTTTCTGGTCAGAACTTGCCGGGACTCGTTTGGCTCAATTTGACGAAAAATCCACTCAATAGAATTCACGATGTTCCTGCGGAAGCCAAGTATCCGATTCTTCAGGAAATTCATATTTCGAGCACAAATTTGAGCATCGTTACTTCACAAGATTTCGAAGCGTTTCCGGCGCTCCTTCATTTGTATTTGAGCCAAAATGGAATACTGCGAGTCTCTCCCGGAGCTTTCAGGAGCTTACCCAATCTGTTGACTCTTCATTTGGGCATGAACAGTCTCGAGATTCTGCCCAAGGAACGGCTACAAGGAATCGAACATTTACGGATATTGAATCTCACTCACAATCGTCTGAAAGAACTGGAAGAGTTTCCGGCCGATTTAAAATCGTTGCAGATTCTGGATTTATCTTTCAATCAAATTGGCATTGTCGGCAAGGTGACGTTCACGAATCTCGTCAGTCTGGTTGAACTTCATCTCTACGGTAATTGGATAAGCACTATATCGAACGAAGCCTTCAGACCACTTAAGAAACTACGTCTATTGGATCTTAGCCGAAACTATCTCGAGAATTTACCCTTGAACGCTTTTCGGCCACTCGAAACTCAGATACGAAGTCTCCGAGCTGAAGGTAAACTTTTAATTAACTAAATTTCATGTGTCGATCAATAACAGCCCTCGGACGAATTAGCTTTTCCATTCAATTCAAACTAAACCTTTTCTACTCGAATCACAACGAGACACAAGTTGCTAATATTTTCAATGCCTCAATTTAGTGAGCAGTGTGAAAAGGACAGAAATTTGACGCGTCGACACAACCTCCGGGCTAACATACTCACCACATAGGTTACAAAATTGCACTTTGAGTTTTCAGAACGTTCTGTCTCATCGACATTTGTACGGATTGGAAACTCACGGGGTACTTTTTAGGGGTAGCGAATTCTGGGTTATCGATTACAACAATTAGAAAATTAAAAAATACAAGATTTTTTACAAAAAAATGGTCAAATTCACGAAATAAATTTTTTACATCTGTTTTTTTTTTTGTTTTAATGCCATTTCAATACTAATTAAGGTAATCACATTTAATTGGCACGAGATTGAAGATGACGAGTTATATTTTGAGGAAAAAAATAGCCCGAAATGATTATGAGAAAAGGCGCTCGGCTACGCAGACAAAAGTTCTTGCTGCCTCAAGTTTTTGTGAGTGCAAGGCGAAAATTACATTTCACTGCACTTTGAAATTGAATTGTAAAATGAAAGGAAAACGTGAAATGCCATGAAATGAGAATCAATGGCAAATATCAANAAATATTTTGTCGTGCGTATGGGACTAAATAATTTAGTTGCATCAAACAAATTTCGAGCTTTTTAACAAATTTTTTTTCTCAGTGCCGGAATGATTATGAGAAAAGACGCTCGACTACGCAGACTTGCTGCCTCAAGTTTTCGTGGGTGCAAGGCGAAAATTACATTTCACTGCACTTTGAAATTGAATTGTAAAATGAAAGGAAAACGTGAAATGCCATGAAATGAGAATCAATGGCAAATATCAATAGTTCGACAACACTTACGATTTCCTCGTTTGACAGAAAATCCGTTGAATTGCGGTTGCGACTCGCAAGAAGTGTGGGAATGGTTACGCGACCATCAAAAGCTCGTGGGTGGAATTGGACGGGATCGTGAACGCGGAAGTAACAGCGGCGTCGGAGTGGGTGACGTCGAAGCGGGTTTACTGAGATGCGAGCAGCCACCGGAGCTTCGTGGTCTCGTCTTCCTTGATCTGGACCCCCATGCCTTTTGCTCAGCACCTCTGGTCCTCAAACTCGCAATTCAGGATATTCAACCATTCTCAGTTCTGGTTTCTTGGCAGAGCAGGAATCATTCCGGATTACATGGTTACCAGGTCGCCTATCATGCTCTCGACAACGTAGATGAGGTGAGTATTTCCGATTCCCATGCTCTGACCAATTAACACTCGATAGTCAAACTTTTCGGGTCGAAAACCAAAAAAAAAATAATAATAATAATTAAGGCAATCCTCACGTTTGATGCACCAAACGAAAATGAACTAAAAACTAATCAATCGCATCAATCGCGTTCAATAAAACTTATCCTTCAATCCCTCTTTACGTTTTATTCGGAATCCGAAATTGCAATTCGTACGGCGAGTGCGAATGAAGGTCAAAGGTCAAAGAATCACGAATACAGTGTTAGAAAAAAAGAAAGAAACAAAATTGATTTTGGCTGTTGGTAATTAGGTACGAGGAAAGCTGCTGGATCCGAAATCTCGTTCCGTGCGGCTTTCGAAATTGGCGTCGGACACGCGGTATCTAATCTGCGTATTGGGTTTGGGAAGTTGGGGCACACCGATACCGGAGAACATAAATTCCTGGCAATTGAACGGCTCGCACGACGAGGTTATCGAGAGTTCGGTACCGCCGATGATGATTAATTCGGCGATGAGTAGATGCACGGAAGTGAGGACCCTGGACGCCCCGGATTCGGTAATCGGTGAGGGATCGGTCGGGGATCGCGGTGGATTGGCGAGTATTTTGACGCGCCGTCTAGGACTGATCGTCGGCAGTTGCATGGGTTTCGTCGTGTTCATCGTATTGGTTTCGGTGTTGGGCTACATGAAAATGAAAAAGCAACGTGCCGCGATGAAGCGGGAACAACCACTAGCGCCGAATCCACCGGAATACATGTCCTACAGACACTTCTCGTTGCAAGGGGGCGACAGAGCCGAGAACGCGTGTCCCAGTTTCATCAGCAATATTGGCACGACGCCCTTGAACTCGTAGCACAAAATAAAACGAAAGACGATTGAGCAGCAGGAAATTGAGCTAAAAAGTGTCTCAACTTGCACCGGGGTCTTCGGTTAAAAATGCCGATAATTAATGGCCAGAGCTCGTACAAATAAAACGAATGAATCGATAGCCCTCGTGGGGGGGCGGTGAGAAAATTCGATAAAATCGGATTCGAGGGCTGCTCGAATGGAGCAGAAAGAAGAAGCGAAATAGTGCCGCACTCGGTGGAATCAAAAGCCAACGAATCCGTGAGACAAAGTGTTCTCCAACTTTTTCCACAAAATTCGAAAGTGAATAAGAATAAATAAATAAATAAACATAAACATTACGAACGAGACAAACTTGTAGGAAGTATTTATCTTCGATTTCAAGATTGAATATTAATGTTTCGCGTGTGTCAAAAGTTGGTGGTAAAAATAAGGCGATGGACTGCACCGACCGAGCCCAGAGTAAATTTTAGAATCTTTCCAAACCGGGCCAACCGATCGTGAGTGAAAAAGCTTTGGGTTTTTCCTCGATCGATTGCTCCCTTCGGAGAAACTCAATTCCCAAGTTTGAAAGCGGTAAATGTGTGTGACGACACATGGCCTTAAAGTGCGAATGAATCTACTAATCAAATATTAACTGGTATGCAAGAAAACCGAATGAGACGAGAATAGAATAAGAAGAAGAAGGAGGAGGAGAAGAAGAATGAGACGATGTTCGAACAACGACTAAACAAATTCCCAGATCCTCGTATCTATCCGCATTTAAGACTGATTTTTTAACGATCAACACACACACATACACACACCCGTACATAGACACGTAGGTTCTTCAACCCTTAATAGTCACATGTCCAGATTGTGACGTAATAGTCATTAGGGGTGTTATCAACCACACTCACTTTGGAAGGCGATAAATAGTTGAAAAATCGTTTAAAAAAATAAAATAAAAATACCACAATGTATTTTCGACCCTTCAGTAATGACCATGATGATTGTATTTAATTAGTGCAATTTTTATACTAAAAAAATGTCTAAAAAAAAAATTCTTGAAAAATGACTTTTTTTACGAAAAATGATGCAGAAATTGTTATTTTCAATTGAAGAAAAAAAATCGTTTCAAAAGTCTGAAATAGCATGCCTACAGGTGGGACTGGTCGAATTAGCGACCGTTCCAAAAAGTATAACCCAGGTTTTACAACTTCCGCTTCCTACGGCTTCCAAAACTGAACTAACGAGCCCTTTCGAATAATAACTACGAGGCTCCCTACTGGAAGGTTCAAACTACCGATAGAGGGTGTCATAAGTCTCATTTTCGCAAAATTTCTATTACTTATCGTCGGTTGAAAACCGCTGGGGTTAAATTGACCTCTTGTGACCATTAAGGGTTGGAACCTCGCTTAACGATTGATGTTACGTCGTGAGATAGGCCATTTTTTGTAAATAACATAGTTAGGTCAAGGGCGTTGAGCGAAGAGTAAGAATGATTGAAAAGGGAAGGAAAACAAAATGAGCGAAGAATATTGGAGGAAAAAGTAAAAATGCCCGGTGTGGATTTGATACTTTTATCCTTTTGCATATACACGTTTATGCACGAAGTGAGCGAGTACGAATTTCGGACGAGAAATGTAATTAATTGATAGCGAATCGACACTCTATCGAAGCCAAATTTAATTCCTGCCAAAATAATCGAATTCGCAAGTTTGCCAAAAAAAAAAAAAAAAAACAAAACTAAACGGAAAGATATTTACACGATATATCGATAATATGACGGCGACACACACACAGACACGCGTTTGAAGATGTTTTGCGGAGGGACAATTACATTGTATATAATTAGGGATGATAACGAAGCATTGTACATTACGAGTCTAGACTTACGATTAATAAAAAAAAGACATAGTACCAAAACGTTGTCAATAAATTTTGTTGACTCCAAATTATTTCCAACCCTCCAGTATCGTTATTTACATTTTTCCATTACGTCGGAGCTGCTGATTAATTAATGAGAAATAGATGATGGATAGGTACATATTGATCGGGGGTCAGAGGACCAGACTATGCAAACCTCGGAATAAACCGGGAAACAACGAGATCAATATATTTACATGGGGCATTTGGGGCACTCGAAAACCCTTGAGAGACGCACCTTTTAATGGAGGAACATATACACATTTGCAAAAGCCTCAAACTTATGCATTTCCGAATTGAAGCTATCCATACAAAATGAGCTTCAGTCTGCAGTTCCACATAATCATATAATTATTCTCCAGAGGCGAACATCTAAATCAAACCCACAACCAAATAAAATAATTATTTCCACCAAAATAATAATTATTTTTATTGAACAGGAATTCTTTCACTAAAGTAAAAATTATTTTCACCAGAACAATAATTTTTTCACCAAAATAATAATTTTTGTATTAAGATTAGAATCATTTTGATGAAAATAATAATAATTTTTATTGAACAATCATTTTTTCACTGAAATAGAAATTATTTTCATTAAAATAATATTTTTTTCACCCAGGAAATAATTTGTTTTATGTCGTTTCATATAGCCGTAGACACACATGGGTCTGGGGAGCCCATTCAGCGAATGGCATGAATTTCTTGTTTTTCGTGTAGATTATCATCAAATAACAATAATAAAAAAGAATTTTTATCCATCACCCAGTGCAGGCTCTCTTTCTATAGATCCAAAATGACTTTCCTGAATTTTTTCACATTTTTTCAACAGGTCCAGTAAAAAACCGAAGGACAACACCCCAGACCCATGTGTGTCTTAGGAGGTGCGCTAATTCTAGTGTGTTACGGAGGACTTGGAATAAATCCGTCGAGCAAATTTGACATTGGGATTTTTTGAGAATTACAATGTTTTTTTGTGTCAAAAATAAACCAGAACGAGTAACAATAAATTTTGTTTACGCATTAACTTTCGAGCCTTCTCGTGACATCGGAAACTGGAACAAGTGGAAAATCGTTCTTGCTGTTCGCTTTCCTTCAAATTAGGAGGCAATCAAAAGTGACGAGGGAGTAATTCCATTCCATAAAAAAAAAAAAAACAAAAAACAGGAACAACCATCACGACGTAATGGGAAAAGGGGAACATGGAACTTTGCTCTCATCCGTTCCACCGTCCTGAGCATCGACTTGGCGCATCCTTAGAAGGTCAGTCTACATGATAAGCATCAATTAACACATAAGAGACTTCGAAAGCCTACCGATTCTTATAAATTAACGATGCGGAACGATTTGGTATTAATTACTGAAAACAATTAGCGGACGTAAAAAAAAAAAATCACGACAAATCGAACGAAAGATTTTTCTACAACTCCGTAGCAATATTCGATATAAATTAATTGGATAAGTGGATTTACCGATAAGAGAAATCGTCATCGGAGGATCGTTGATTAATTACGGAAAATATGAGCTCAACGTAAAATAACCCGATCATTTCACATATATTCGCTTTTTTTTGTACAATACGAAAGCACGAGTGCGCTTTAAAAATGCTACACGAGTTGGAGAACAGCTGACGACGGAGTTTTATAAGTTTGCGAAGTTGAGAGCCGAGTTTCGCGTCTCGACGCGATGAAAATAAATTCGAATGTGACAGAAACATTCGCTACTATTCAGTAGCCGATTGCACGCTCCAACTTTCTTGCTGTTCGGAAAAACTCCGGGCTATTTTATTAATTCAAACGGTAACGCGAAAACAGAATTTCAGTATGGAAGTTCACTTGATGTCCATTTTAATTGACTGGTATAAAAATCCGTTGGCAGCATTTTCCTTTTATGTCTTTCTCTTGATTCATCACAGAAAATACGAAAGAATATGCAATTGGGTACATCTAATGCCTTCAGAACGGTTCGTGCGACTATTCGTGAGAATAAAAGGAACACGTTCATGAAATTTGTGAACAAGGAAATTGATTGGATGTTTTAACTCTTTCGTTATACTGATTAGAGAGAGTGTAAAATGGATTGTTGAGATTTCAGAGAGTTTTTCTATTTTGCTAGAATTCTGCATTCGATGGATATCTCTTGCCTGGCCAATTGACCCTAGAACGGTAACCTGGGGTCGAAAACAACCCCAGGCGTCTTCAACCCCTCGTTCAACCCTTAATAATCACATGGCCAGATTGTGACGTAATAGTCATTGGGGTGTTATCAACCCCACTTACTTTGGAAAGCGATAAATAGTTGAAAAGTCATTAAAAAAAAAAGGAAGTACAGACTTGTGCACAATATTGTACAAAATTTGCAGAAATTGGAGCGGTTGGGCGACTTTTCTCAGGTTCTCGTAAAAGTCATGAAATCATACAATTTAAACCATTCAACCAATATTTCCAAAATTCAATACCAACCTTCCCATTATGATACTCTATTTATTAAAAAAACAATTAGTAATATATCTCAAAAGATGCGGAAGTTTGAGCATCGACAGGCTTTTTTTGAAAATTTCAAAATGCTCTGGAATTCGCATTTTTCTAGCAATTCTAACAAAATTCTCAGAGAATTAAGGGCTTGTATAGATTCACATCTGTGCAAAACGGGAGCACTGTAACTCAAACCGTTCTCGAGTTATGAACGATTGAATTTTACAGTGCCGGAACATACACACACACATCCGCACACTGTTTCTAGATATGATTTTTCGATGTTTTGGGAAATTGGAAGCACATTGACACTGAAAACTGGAAAAAAAAATTTCACCGTCTCATAGCTTTCTCTATGAGGAAGTAAAAATGAAATAAAAATACTACAACGTAATTTCAACGCTTGAGTAACGATCTCGATGATTGTATTTTATTCGAGCAATTTTTAATATTAAAAAATGTTTAAAAAAATATTCAGCAAAACAAACGTTCGAAACAAACTCTGGAATATCAATGGTCAGCGGCTTATCAACGGACGAAAAACGCGACGCATCATGAATTGACACATCTGTTTTTGTTCCATTTTCCTCTTTACTTCCATACGAAATTCATCCATTACAACCGAAATGTTTGGAAAGCGTCGGAAAAACTCCATAAAGGCGACGGTAATTACTTGATAACTTTTGCATCATCCTGTCCTGTAAAATGCAGCAAACATTTTATTCTGTTAAATATATTTCGTCGCGTATAGAAAGTTGCATAAAAAGCACTCTATTTGGTGCAACTACACAACAGCCTTGAAAATTCACACGGTAGAATGTCGGTTTCACGAGAACATGTTGCGACAACAGAAGTGATAGTCCAGCGAAAAATACATCGCGAATTGTGTTCAATTTGGTGGAGAACATGCGACGAAGAGCGCGCGGTGGAAAAACAATTTGCGAAACGGTTGCGCAGGAGCGTGTAACGAAGGATTACCTAAAAATCAGGGGCATGCAAACAGATGCACTCAAATATAAATTGATACATGAATGAACGTGTAAGTGTACATACACGCATTCATATACCATTGTAATTTTTTAACTCGACTGAACAAATACCTAGAGACGCGAATGAGTTTCATTCGAAAAAGAACCGGAATCATTCGGGTCATCGTCCGTGCTCATTCGATTTTTGCATCAATCGGTTTACTTAGCCGAATGATTGCTGCTGCCGTGAATCGAGTGCCAATTGCTAAAAAAATAAGAATTCTATGGAATTTTGAAATTTTCAAAAAAAGGGTACCGACGCACAAGATTTATTACTAATTTCCTTTTTATATAAATAAAGTATCATAATAGGGAGGTTGGTATTGAATTTGGAGAATTTCGGTTGAACGGATTGAATTTTATGATTTCTCGAATTTTACGAAAATCTGAATTTTTCAAATAAATCGTCTAATGGCTTCAATTTTTTGCTAATTTTGTAAGATATTGTGCATTAACCTGTACGCCCTCGTTACTTTTTACAAAACTTGTCGAAATTATTATTTTTTAAATGGATGCATAAGTGACAATTTTATTAAATATGCCGCAAATTGCTTCCTCGAGATTTAGCACGATGGTCTCGAAGCTTCCTTTATGAGGAAGCTGAATAATCTTGAGGAAGCAATTTGCTACTTTCAGTTTGCAGCGTATTTTTGTTTTTTTTTTTTTGTTTTTTTTTCATTTTTTAAGCGAAAATCTTCTTGTAAGTGAGAAAGTAGGAGAAATTCACGAGTTGGATTTATTTTTGAAATACTCGCGTTACTGGATAAAACGGAAAAGAGCTTTGTCGCGATCGGCTGAACTATTAGGCAAATTCGAAACGAAGCGACAAATCATCGAACCTGGCAGTACGGCTGATGACGTCGAGCGACAAGTTGGAGAAACGAAGGAAACGACGTGCAACTCGTCGGTGTGACGGTGCTCGTATAAGCCGAGATTAATGCTAACTGGGCGGATTTCTGTTCATACCCATTTCGCGCCCTGAAATTGATACATTGACGCTTATGCGGAGATGGTATTGGTGAAGACACCAAGCGAACGATAAATGCTCCGGAATTAACGTTGTCGTCTGATATTCCGGCTCACTGTGGCACCATCTAATCTGGATTTATGGTCCCAATTGGCAAAATCAGCAAAGCGAGGGCCGATATATCGACGAAAAGCGAAATAATGAACAAACTTTTTCAATTGTTTTTGTCCGACGCGGGCCATTGGACTAAAAATCCATTGGATTGAAAATAACGACTTTGGAGGAAAACTTTAACCCGTAGATACCACACCACCTCTGGGCTAACATGCTCCCCACGTGGGTGCAAATTTGCACTCGGAGTTTTCAAAACGTTCTGTTTCATCGACATCTGCACGGATTAGAAACTCGTGGGAGACTTTTTAGGGGTAGCGAATCCTGGGCCATCGATTGCAATGATTAGAAAATCAAAAAATACAAGATTTTTTACAAATAAATCGTAAAATTCACGAAATAAATTTTTTAAATCTGTTTTTGTTTTGTTTCAACGCCATTTCAATACTAATTAAGGTATTGACATTTAATTTACGCGGAACTAAAGATAACAAGACATATTTTGAGAAAAAAATAATCCGGAATGATTATGAGGAAAGCCATGATTATGAGAAACGCAGACAAAAGTTCTTGCAACCTGAAGTTTTCGTCCGTGCAAATTTGCATCCACGTGGTGGCTACGGGTTAATAATTACAGTTGTCCGTTTATTTAGCTCAAAATTTCTCACGTTTACTCGAGTGAATCACAATTTGACAATATTGAAACGCGCAAGTTTGGATAATTCACATAAACAAAGGAATTAAGAAAAGGTGAAGGTAAACGATAACGCGATCGCGTGAACCGAAGCTCTGGAACGGAGCAACGCGGAAAACTTTGTTACAGATGTGCTCCGGGCACCTGCGTTCGGATATAAAACGGTTCAGTTTAATTTGCAGGATATATTTATATCGGACCGCAGGTAAACTGGGCAATGGAATGGTTTTTGCAGCTGGCGCGCACGAGTTATTCACTGGAAAGCACGATTTTTCGGTTCGCCAAGCTAATGTCCCCAGCGGCAAAATATACACGATTAAAAAATATTAATTCACCTCGAGATCGTGAAGAATTATTGTATCGAGCGCGAGGATGTAAAAATTACGGAGCAGCGCAAAGGGGCAGCGGTTGCATTTAGTTCCAGCCGATAAAATGAAGAAAAAAAATGACACGAAATGCATAAAGAAAGATTCTAGATTTCTTGCAACATCCGAAGGCTCACGGTCCATCCTAATGAATGGAAAAAAGTTAAGGATGTTGAGTCCCAAATCGCAAAAGATAAGAAAATTCCAAAAATGTTGTATGTTTTTGCATGAAGTATTTGACAGATCGTGGAAAAATTTCACGACCATTAGGAAGCTCATTATTGAACAATTAACATTAATAAATTAAATGCAGTCAAACGTAATCTCATGGAAATTGGTACATCGTTGCCATAAGTTTTTTCTTAACCTCTCAATTTTTAAATATCTACAATATACTGAAAGCAACGGAAACACAACGAAGTTTATTGATAAATATTTTTTGTATTTGTTAGAAAAATTATTCTGAACACAATGTTAATTTTCTAATAACAATTAAGCTTGTTAATCGTCGTGACATTTTTACTCGACCACTCAAATACTTCATACTGAATCATTCTAAGTTTTCAGAATTTTCTTATCATTTTTAATTTCAACCCTTAAGGTGGTTAAAATAATGATGAAAGAATTCTCAAAACTTGGAATTTTTTTGCATAAAGTATTCAGGAGGTCATCGTGAACTAAATTTGCACTTCCATATAATTGTTTGACAAATCTTTGTTTGCAAGGTGTCCGAGGAACAAGCAAACTTGATACAACTTGATGCGAACCAGGGTGGAAATTGAATCCCATATTCCGGAAACAGAGAAGCTCTTGGTATTTGCATTGCCTGATGGATTGCACCGGAAATGGTAGTGAAACCAAGCCACCTCTGGAACGCAAGCATCTTAACAGCTTTTGGTCAATGTCCGCCTCTACGAAGCTTCTTGGGAGTGTTTATATGTTCATGAGACTAAGTGTGTCTCCATAAACCACCGAGCAATGTAGATAAAGTTTGAGGATTCATGAGAACGTGATAAAACACCAGTATCGATTCGTCTGCGGGTTCCTGATCGTTTTTGTCGATATCGTCCATTTTTCTGATAAGAATAGTTCGGTGGTTGAGGGAGAAAAATATTCCGGTCAAAATTAGAAGAAACAATTTGCAGAGTTTTTTTTATTTGCATTAAAATTATACAATTTCGACAACTCTTCTAGAAAGACAATATTTTTGAAAAATTTGCAAAAATTAGAGCGTTTGGACGATTTTTCAAAAAACTCAGATTTTCATGAAATTGAAAAAATCATGAAATTTAAACCGTTCAACCGATATTTCCCAAATTCAATGCCAACCTTCCCATCATGATGCGCTATTTATAAAAAAGAAAATTAGTAATAAATCTTAAAATTCACGAAAGTTAGAGCGTTGACACCCTTTTTTTTTTAAATTTCAAAATGCCATATAGAATTCGTAATTTTCTGGCAATCTCAACAAAATTTTTAGAGAATGAAGAGCTTGTATAGATTAACATCTGTGCAAAAGGGGAGCCCTGTGGCTCAAGTCGTTCTTGAGTTATAAACGCTTGAACTTTACAGTGCCAGAACATACACATACACACATCCGGACATTTTTTCTAAGATATGATTTTTCGATGGGGAAAAAAAATGTTCACCTTCACATGGCTTCCTCAATGGGAAAGCAAAAGGATGAAAATTTGGGAGAACTTGGACAATTTGTATGGCGAAGAGCTCATGTAACTTATCCGCGCGAGACGAAACACGTAATTGATTATTTTGATTTATTCGGAACGCTAACGAAGCCGCACGTTTGGCAAATAAAACGTGATCCCTATCCCAAATAGTGAAGGTGAGAAGAAAAAGCATAAGATTGTACGACGAGAGTCGTCTGAGTAGGGAATAAATCTTGGGCGCGAAGAAGAGTGTGTCATTGAGAAAGGCGTTTGTAGCCTCGAGGGCTGAGACGAAACACTCTCGTTACTATTTATTGTAGGGTGCTTAATAAATTTTCTTCAAAGCTGCTCATAAATCGTTCAGCTTTTTTTTCCAACACTCGTCTCTTTTCGGAGACTCTTGGGTGATGCTCATTCTCAAAATCCCTAGAGCTCTCAAAGGTGAGCGTTACATCAACGCAAGAGTTGTGAAAATAATATTTTTCAAATCCCTCGAGTTTCTAAAAACACAGAGACCGGAAAAGCCTGAAACTAAAGTTCGCAACATTGGAGAGCCCAAAAAAACCCATTTTTCTATTAATCGTTTGTTAAATTTAAAAAACCTGACAATTTTCAAATCATTTTTGTGTTTGGTCTTAAAAAAAGTGAAAGAAAAAAAAATTACCTCCGGTATGAAATACTTGTGAACAATAAAATTTCCTACGGCGACACAGGAAACCACACACGACATTTCCAAAATCGATTTACCCTTTGTTGGGAGCTCGTCCTTCTTATCATACATGCTCTTTCTTTTAGCTCTCATTTTAGTCCCAGAAAGGTGACCATTGTTTTGGCGCCTGAATGAAAGAAAAAAAAATCCTGTAAAGAGTATCCCTTTTAGTTCTCGCCAATTCTCACAGCTCTGCCACGTTGTTATCCTGCTCCTCGGAAAGCAGGACGACACGAAGGTGCGGGAAACAGAGGGTGCAAGGAGAGAATTCTCCATGGCAGTCCCGTAAAATCTCTTGTCATAAAGTTTATGGCCCGAGTCTCAGTTGCTGGCGCGAGGTGGAAACCAGGGAAAACCAACGAGATGGCTATATATATAAATATCTAGCAAAAAGGAGGATACGGAGGCGGAAAAAGGAACCGCCAGCAAGCGTCGGAGCTTTTCCACTATCACTGTTTGTGCGTCATTGGATACGTGTGTTTGTGTGTGTGTGTGTGTGCGTGCCTCGGAAAACTCTTTTCTCAGCGTTTGTTCACCTTCATCGCAAAAGAAATGCCTGAGATTTTCGTACGAGGATGTAGATTCGAGTGTGAAAACACACGAGGAAGGATAAGACGGGTGAGAGGGAGCGAGGGAGGGCTGAGAAAAGCGACAAAAGTGAAAATCTGGACGACGCGCGTTATGTCGTCGGAAATTTCTTGAATAAATATTTCCATCGCTTTGGAAAGCTTCCTGCTCTCTCGCATCGGGCGTTCCGCGACTTATAGCATGTATACATCGCGTTCATGAGCACGAAGGCAAGCGCTAGACAGAGGATGAGCGCGTACTTGTAAAAAGCGAAGGACGAGAAGATCCAGCGAAGGAAGCAGGAGAATTCCAAGAGAGATTCGGTAAGTTTTGCTCACCGATGTGCACTCGTGGCGAATACACGGAGAAAAGCCGACGTCTGTGCGACGAGAAAAAAGACGTACGCGCGGGTCTGAGTACGTAGTCAAACGAGCTGCGAAATCTGAGAAAAAGCCGAACCAGCAAACGTCGGAATGTGGCGCGGGTGTGTGAGTTTGGAATTTTTAAATTTAGGTGACGAGCGCATGCACTCCGAACGGAAGAATGAATACGAGCAGCTCAAGGAGCTAGAGCATGCACGCCGCGCATAAACTCTGAATTCGTACAACTCACGCAATCAAACGATGGCGAGAGCTTGGATGTGGAGCTTTCACCCCGGAATATAAATCTTCGCGATAAAATCGCGAGACGTAATAAAATCTTGTTGCTTCCAAAATCGATAAAAAGTTGTTCATTCTTTTGAGAAAAACTCTGCGAAATATACATTTTTTTTTAATTCTGCATTTCACCTTGTATCGAGCCTCGAATTGTTAAGGACGTTGTATGCTGAGTTTCCGTTCCCTAGAATTCATTTAAATTTGCACCACACATTATTTTTTTTATAATTTATCATTATTTTGTTTATAAAAATAACAATTTTCAGTCGTTTCTCATAGGAGGGTGTGTTAAAAGTTGCAATTTTCAGCATTAAATATTTCTATTAAATATTTATAGAAGCTTTCTTCAGTTTTTCAAAAAAATTGATCATAAGCTTTTTTCGAAATTTTGTTTATTATGTAACAAATACAGATTACTTCGGACGATCTTGGATTTAGAGCTTGTTGTTCTCCAGTCAATTTGGAACAACTTTTTTGAATGAACTTGGGCTCGCAAATCATTTCGTATCTCAGGAAAACTGAAACCAAAAATTTTGAATGGACCGTCGCCGTACAACGTCCATAATCAACAACCAAGCTAATTTTCGAGTATATGCCAAAACGATGTCGATGTCGAGTTTGCAAATATTATATGATCGTGTGTGGAGCGTCATGCAATAAGGCTAATGGCTGAATGAGAATAATGAGAAAGGACTTTTACGAGGAGGGAGAGCTGTTGATGCTTTCGGAAATATTGGTAATACGGAGTACGAATGAATTGCCGACGTGTACGCAACTATCTGGGACTGAAATAAACGAGCAAATCGAAGCTCCGAGCTCTATTCAGCCACAGAGTGTACAGGATGCATTTTGAATTCTGCGCTACTCACCAAACGCGAGGACCAAGGGTGGGAGTAAAATTCTCGAGTGTTTGTATGTGGTTCGATCGTGCTCTACATTTATATGATGAATACATAGTCAGCGCTCATTATCAGCTAGATACAGAATAACCTCAAGCACGCATACAGACGCAGGAATAAAAAGCAGCAACGAGCGCGGTTACCCCACACACACACGAATCGTGATGCTCCTCAGTTCTCATTTGCATGTATTAACGGGGATGCACCAGGACCGTTGTATCGATTCGCTCTATCTTTTTATCCATTTTGCTTCCCCATGGTGGAAGCTATGTAACGGTGAATTTTTTTTTTTTCAGTTTTCAATGTCAATGCCCTTAAAATATCCCAAAACATCGAAAAATAAAATCTAGCCAAAATGCCCGGATGTGTGTGTGACGCCCTCTACGGCATTTGGAAATTATCAAAAAAAGTTTGCCACGGCTCTAGCTTCCGCAAATTTTTAAGATTTATTACTAATTTTTTTTTTTTTATAGATAGAGTATCATAATAGGAAGGTTGGTATTAAATTTGGGAAAAATCGGTTGTACGGTTTGAATTTGAAAATCTGAATGTTTTGAAAAATCGTCCAACCGCTCTAATTTTTGCAAATTTTCTAAGATATTGTGGATGAGGTCGTTCTTCCCCTTTACTTTCTACAAGAGTTGGCGAAATTATATAATTCAAAAGGAAATACAAAAAACGCTGCAAATTGAAATTCGCAAATTGTTTCGTCAAGATGCTCAATGTGCATTTTGAGGGAGACATTTGCAGCGTTTTTATCTCATACGCTTGATTCCGTGTCCATCGTCCTCATCGTGTTTTTTGGCTAAGACTCTGAATTTTGACAATTATAAGTCAACATCTGTAATCAGTTTTAAATTTGATGCTCGAGAAGTGCGAGCTCGCCCGGACTAATGGATACGGATACTATTTGAGGCTCGAAACAAGCACTCACGATCACTGTGTGCCCAAACACATCACCACAGCCTCATGTAGGCGCGACTATATATAGAAAGAGGAAAGAGGTGGTGAGGAGGATAGCCGAGAGTCAGAGGATCTGGGTGGACTATTCGAGCTGGAAATTCAATCGGATTACATACTCATTGTCCGAGTGGAGAACTAATGCGGCAGACGCGACAGCCCGCTGTATATATTCACGCAAGCAAATCCGCGACCCGAGCGTCCGCGCGCGCCAACCGACCTTTTCCTCTCGTAAATTACCGGACCCAGGGTGGAGCACGTTTTCCCATGCGATATATATTAATGAAAACGTCTGGACCTCGTGCTGAAGGGAAAGGGATAGTTCAGGATATGCTCACACTTTGTAGACCGGTGGGTATGAAAATGAACATGAAAATCTACCAAAACCTCCCCCCCCCCTTCAGGCCCTACCATTCCCTTGGACACCTGATAGATTGGTGCGAATCATTCATCTCTCTGTCTCTCTCGTAGTTGTAATATTTATATTGCTATTAGTGGAGATTCCGATACATATCGGTGTGGATGTAAAATTTTCTATCGGACCATACACTCTGTAGGTATACGTGGTTTTGATTTGCATGGGTGGGTTCATGGATGTGTGAAATAGCATTATAAAGTTGCTGATGGTGTGCACTGGAAATTGGGGATACGTAAATGGATTCAGAACTGCGGTTTTCAGCCTCTGATTGGTACAATGAGAGGAGTGGAGACTTTGAGAAATGGAAGCCTGAAAATGATGGATTCCATGTAGAGCTATTGCGGCAGTGATATGCGACCGTGGATCGCGTCTAGTTCAATAGAGGGGGTTCGAATTTCGGTGTTGTGGGCGGGAGGGAAAAAGTAACATATTTTCAGCTCCGCTAGTTTTAGGAATCAATGGTCATACGTAGTAGTGATAAAAGTTCGACAGGACTTCAAGGATTCGAGAATATTTTAACAAGCGAAACTCTACAATTAACGCAGCTCCCTAGACACACATGGGTCTGGGGCGCCCCGCCGTTTTTTACTGTACTTGGACGCGTTTAAAAAATCTGAAAAAATTGCGTGAAGTAGTTTTGGAACTATGGAGATAGAGGCTGCACTGGGTGATGGATAAATATTTTTTTACCGTTGTTGTTTTATGTCAATTGATACGAAAAACGAGAAATTCGGACCATTCGCGCGGAACGGACTGGACAAGCCAGACCCATGTGTGTCTACGGAGGATATCAAAAAGGCGATACAAAAACTTGCATATCTCTGAACAATTTTTTCATAAATTGGATATTTTCGTATTAGTACAAGTTTGAGGATCAAATCACCGATGAACCTTATTTACGGCGAGGTCTTGTGCAAGCATCGATCGTATTTCAAACGCACACAATACATTTGCAGCAGTCTATAAATCGTTGTGCGAGGTCTGTACGTGCAAAATGTGTATAGAGATATAAAGGGCATGGATGCGAATGGGATTTGCGGCGAGCTGCGGTTGAAAATTCGGTGTGCCTAACCGGCCGGAGTAGGGTTCGTGGTCAAGAATTACCTAAATTGAATCATTCAAGTCGAGCACTCGCGAATGTCTCGGTATATTTTTCCATTTGAACATTTTACGCGATGTGATCACGAGTCTCGTTGATGTGGGCGTGTTTTCAATATTCTATATAGCACACTACGTAACAAGGTAATCCACTCATGGAACCGAAAAAAAGAACCGAGATGAATCGAAAAGTGTTACATCGAAGATCGCAACTCACCGAATCGTGAAAATCCATTTTCCTTTAGGGCCGGGGCGAGTTGAAATCGCGTTCGTTGACTGCTTCCTCCCCCTCGCCCCGCCATCGCCATCGCGTCACGCATAACAGATTGATAGCTTTGTGCGTCGGCTTTTAATTTTCATCGGCATGACCCATTCCAAAAAACATCGTCGTTTCCTAACTGTTAAACGTAAAAATGTCCATAATGCGATTATATCAATGCAGAATAAAAGGGAAAAATCGATACTCCGCGCAAGTAGCGAATAAATGGATATAAAGGCATCACGGGGTCGAATTTTATTGTATTTTCCCTGAAAATCGTGGATAAAAATTTTTCCAGTTACGCAAATGGCTAGAACTCTCCACGAGGACTCGTAGAGAGAAAAATTGTCACGAAAAATTGTCACGAAGCCTCGGCATCACGGCGGTTTAAATTTGTATGTATTTTTGTCCGAAAATGATGGATAAAAATTTTTTCAGAAACTTAATCGACTATTTCACGAGGACCTGCACGGAAACTTTCTCCATCCTTCAGACCTGCCACATCGACGAGAATTCGTCATAGAACGTCAGCATCTCAGGGTTGAAATTTTTTTTTTTTCCAAAAATTGACATTCAAAATTTGAAGATTTAATGAAAAGACTAGACGAGATTACTACAAACACAGAAAATTACTAGATAATACTCGTAGAGGTTTATAATGCAAGAATTTTTTATTTTGGTACAACAGAAGTTTATTAGAAGCGATCAAGTTCAGTAAAACTCGTTAAATTTATAATTTTTTCACATTAAGTATTTACGATGTCGTGTACAAATTTTACGACGATTAAAAAGCTAATTATTCAACAATTAACATCAAAACATTGCATAGGTACTCAACATCCTCAAGCATCGGAATGTCTGGTTAAACGATCGTACAATCGTACAAAAGTGGTCGAGTCGTTTCTAAATTCAGAGTCGTGGATTTGAAATAAAAAAAATGTTTGATGAGTTCCAGGACAAAAAATGCGGAACTCTCGACGAAAATGGTCGTTTATTGAAAAAATTTGCAAACTCTCATGCCGTTTTATGCGGCTTGTTGAGAGAATGAAGAGAAAAATGTACAAAGGTAGTAACAGAGGTTGTTGAGGGGTATCGAAAAGAACAGAGTCGTTTGCACGATTGTGATATCTAAAGGATCGAAGGTGGTGGAGCGCGAAATGATTCTTCTCAATGACTCTACGTAACGATAAATTGGAAGGGTATAGAGAGAACGGTGGAGGTGCCATTAGGCGATACAGAGATGGAGGAAAACGAGCTTGGTTGAGAAAATTTACGGATGTGAAAGAGTGGAAAAGGAATTGCGATTGTAGTGCAGAAAAACGAGCAAGAGAGCAACGACTGCTCGATAGTAGCGCGGCGTCTGCTATGTAGGAAAGTATCATTTTCTTTGCCGAAGAGAATCGTTAGGCGTCGTGAAGGAAAGACGAAACGTTGTAGTCACAATTTTAGCCATAGAGTGGATGAGTCCGTGAAGCGCATTCACAAACGGAGTTCCTGCGACGAGGAGCCCGGTAAATTAAATAGACTCGTTTCTCGCCATTTTCAGAACCCCTCGAGAACAGCTGAATCAGTTGAGACGCGATGACAAACTTATACGAGCGGACCATCTTGTCAAGTGGAAAATGTGCGGCGAGTTGTTTTTGTCGTTATCCTACTCAGGTGCATGGGGTATGAATAGAGTTTCTTAAGAGGAAAGTTGGTATTGAATTCGGGAAATATCAGTTGGACTTTAAATTTGATGATTTTTCGAATTTTATGAAAATCTGGAATTTTCGAATAATCGTCCAACCGCTATACTTCCACATAAAAGAAGATTAGAGCATCGTGCATTTTGAGCATCTTATTTCCAATTTATTAATATTATTGCGTACCATAGAATTTACGCGATGACAGAATTTTATATTTTTCCGGTGGAAAATGGAGCAAACAGCTGATTTGGAAAGGACGACGTTATCTTTTCGTTGAGTAAGAGATTCAAATGGTTATACCGAGCCAAATGGTTCCGACAAACTCTCTCGGTGACCTACATTACCGGATTCGACCATCGGACCAAAGTACACCTGTTAAAGTACACGCAGCGTGACGCATCACTCCCGACCCCTCCCCCAGCCTCCTCGTTCACTCTGCATTTTTTTCTCCGCTGTAACACACTAACTCGCGTTTTGCATGGCTCACGTTTTAGTCACGCGAATACGTAATGATGCAACATTCGTTAAACTCGCGCATGAATTAACCCTCGTCGACAATGAGAACATGGGTGACCAAAACATTCGGATCGGTTTGTGAGAGATGCAACGAATATCGTGTACATAAACGAGGGAGCGTTTGCGCAATTTGCATTCAACGCCCCACAAACACAACATTCTACCAAAATTATTTATCGATCGGTTAATCCAGTTAGAAGACATTCAGTGTAAACTGTTTCGCGTTAAATCAAAATCTCCGTGGAAAAAGTCGGTTTTGTTAACGAGTTCGTCACAATGACAACCCAGAATATTTTTTTCAAACGAATCAATTGTGCCAACAAAATTGAAATTTGAATCTACAATTCCTCGTTTTTCGTATCGATCACCAATAAATAACAATAATAAAAAAGAATTTTTATCCATCACTCTCAGTGCAGGCTCTCTTGCTAAAGATCCAAAACGACTTTCCTAATTCTTTCTCACATTTTTTGAGGACGTTGTATGGCGAATCTCAAATCTAAATATTTCTTTTCAGTTTTTATCACATACAAAATGTTTCGCGAGCCCAAGTTCATGAAAAAAAACGTTATTACAAATTGACTACAGAACAACATCCTTTAAATCCAAGATTTTCCAAGGTAATCTGTATTATTTAATAAACAAAATTTCGAAAAAAATGTACGACCGATTTTGTCTGGAAAAATTAATTTTGGAAATTGGAACTTTTAAAACATATGTTCTTACGAGAGACTACTGAAAATTGTGATTTCTATAAATAAATGTCTCGATTTCTACATGATGAAACGATGATGATGTGTGGTAGGAAGGTGCGCTAATTGTCGTGTGTCTACGGTCACATTTTGATGAGTTCATAGAACGATTGTTTCTCGAGAGATTACGAAGCGATTCTGAAGCGGATTTAAAGTCGATAGTTCGAACGATGAAGGATGGAAGGACAAGAAGCAGCAGGTGTCGAGGGAAAGTGAATTGCAACGGGATGTCGAGAAAAGGTTCTTTGTACACGAAGAACCGGAAGCGCGGTAATATGAGGAAGTGTCGCACCAAGACATGGGCGTAAGTCTGGTGGTTCGTTTGCTCGAAACTAAATCGGAGCACGTCGTATTCACGGCAACCTCGTCGAACTTAGCAACTCCATGCACAGTTTCGAACGAAGCCGCACACACCGGTGAGCGCCACGAGTTTCGACTAGAAATTCCTTTCGATTAGATAACACAGAAGGACAGATGAACTTATACCAGTGGCCACAATTTCTTACGCTCCCTAGACTCTTATTAATTGATACTTTTTCTGCCCATGCGAATTGATGCTAAAATGTTGCCAGAATTATATTCTAGCTCAAAACGTTCCTTGTAATGGATAACGAGTAAAATATATTCGGATATGATCCAGAGATTTTCGGTTTTTGGGAATCATAAAAATTCTCCATTTCATAAATTATTAAGCAAATAAACTCATTAACACCAAAGATTTAAAAAAAAAGTTTGACCAATCTTTCATGAGGAAGGCAAAATAAAAAATATACTTCCTCGAAGATGAAGCTTCGAGCGTCGTGCATCTTGAGCATCTTGAAGAAACAATTTTCAAATTTCAATTTGCAGCGTTTTTTGTATTTGTATTTAAATTATAAAATTTCGACAATTTTTCTAAAAAATGAAAAGGAAGTACAGACTTATACACAACATCTTACAAAATTGGCAGAATTTTTTTTTTTGCTGTTGATTCTTGTTCCTTGATGAGCAATAAATATTGACGCGAACCGAGATTTCTTTAGCCAAATTAGCCACAAACGATAATTAAAAGACTATTCGAAAGAACGGAGCAGTTGACGACGTACTCCCAAACGATTATGGCGCGCGGTGTTTAAATTTGACGGTTCCACATTCACCATAAAAATGCATTTAAAGTTGAAAATGAGAAACAATTATTTGAGAGTCGTTGGAAAGCTGAAAGACTGGGAGTTGTTGGGTAAATCGGCATGTACTTTAGACACGGGGATGAATATCTATTTTTCTCAGAGCGAAGAACAATAAGTTGCGCAGACAGTTTTAGTGCATTCGCGTCGAGGAAAATGGAAACGGCGAAACAATGCCTCGAATTCGTGGCTAATTGCGAGCATGATCTACACCGCACTGTTTCGAGTGTAATCTTCAAGTACGGCCACTTTCTCGTTTTAGTTTCTCGCACCGCCAACCTTTAAGTCCGATATTTACAAAAGGAGACGAAAAATATCAAAATGTCAAAACCATATCGCGATATAATAAATAAACCCCATAGCTATTCCACTCCTCATGCATACGGCTACTCTCTCGCTGTTTTAGTTTTCTGAAGCTTTGACTCCTACCGCGTGTGAACTGCACACCTTTTTTTATTTTCATTTCAAATATTTGGGTAAATTTTATTCGTGAGGAATATTGAAATCAGTTGTAGCACAGAGCTCTCTTTCTCTCGCAGTATTAGCTCTCGGAGGGTAACTCGGGCTTGAATGATTGCTTGAAATATTTATTTTCTTTTTTTGCTGCTGTTTCTTTCAATTCAAATTTTTTATTTTTTTTTCATTTTTTAATGAATATTCACTTCCCATGGGTTGCCAAAAAATGTTATTGCGATTGTCGATCACGCCGGGTTGAAAATTCGATCGCGCGGAAAACCTATGTGCCTCCCAGCTCTGTTATTTGCCGCGAATCTATCTCGGCCTCGGAACATCGTTGATCCTGCTCCTGGAATATTCGATTGCTTTTGATTTTTTTCTCGGCTATCGATTCGTTCTCGTGCTCAAATTTAACATATTCACCCGCGGCTAAAATTTTTTTTTTTTTACGAATTCCAATAAGAATGAGAATGAAAAACGACTTGAGTGGAAGGATCTTTGTGTGCGCGGGCTATGAATCATTTCTATTCTCATGGTTCCACGGTTTTTCTTCAAATCCGATCCATGAAACCGTCAGCGATTTGAATGGACTCCGCCACACTCGTATGGGAAATCCTCCTTCCGATATTCTCCTCCTTTCTTTCTTCCCATCGTCGGAGTTTAAGGAGGTTTAATCACGAAATTTTTAATCACATGGTTATCGAATAATTGAATTTTTAATTTCTTATGCACGAGATGTATGTAAACTCTATGCACGTGACCTTCAGTGTTCAAATACTCGAATGCTGCGTGGTGGAAAAATCTTTAAAAAAAATTATTGCTATGAATTTTATTGAAGAATAGATTCGCCAAGTTTTATCAATATTTTATCTTTTTAAATTTTTCAATGTTTTTAAAACATTACATCGTCGTGATAAAACCTCCTTAAGGAATGCCAAAGTTGCCGTAAGGTCTCCTCGATCCGGGAGTGTTGTTAATAAACATTGCAAGCAAACTCCACATTTCAGCTCTATCATCATCGCCAAATCCGGTCACGAATTCTTCGTGGCAGAAAACACTTACTTTTCTTTCTACGGATCGAAACCAGAGTGAAAAGTCGACTCTATTGTGATTGGATTGTTGTGCACAGAGACAAACAATCACTACGGTCGTCATTTCTTATTAACCCTCCGTAGACACACATGGGTCTGGGGCGTCCTATCGTTTTTCACTGAACTTGGGGTCGTTTAAAAAATCTGAAAAAAAGTCAGGAAAGTAGTTTTGAATCTATAGAAAGAGAGCCTGCTCTGGGGGATGAATAAAAATTGTTTTTCACCATTTTTATTTAATGGTAATCTATACGAAAAAAGAGAAATTCACGCGATTCGCTGAATGGGCTCCCCAGGCCCTTGTGTGTCTACGGAGAGTCAAGTCTCATAGTTGAATCGTATATTCATTCGTGCATTCGAAAATTTTGAAAACTCAACACAACGACAGGCTGAAAATCGTTTGACAATACGATTTATCAAGAGAAACGGTTTTGACCCAGGGGGCTATTTTATTGGAACGAGTTATACATACGAGTATGAAAAAAAGGCCGTAAAATAACTTGCCAATCTTCTGCTTGGAGCGTTTTCACGGATATATATCGATAATCGTAAACTTTGACCCCTGCGATTGAGGCTGTAGGTGTATCGTTGATTTTGTATTCCGCTCTCGTCTCAATGTATCCACATATCCATGCACACATCTATGTATTGTATGTGTGTGTGTGTATACATCGAATAAATATTGGAATCAGAGTTTGATCGAAAGGTTTCCAAGGGTAGAAAAAAGGTCGAGAGGCGTTCGGATTGATTGGCGAATTCGCACTGAAATCCAAGAAAAGGTTGCTTCGGGATATAAGAAATGAAGAAACTTCTGCTGGTTCCGTCGTCTCATCCCGGGCAAACAGACATCCACCATTCACAGCAAAGGACGACTTCGATCGACCATGCAATCCTCAAAAAAACGAGCACATGGAATCCCATCATCTCGTCTTTAATTTGGACCATTGTTTCCTTCGTAAAATCTGAGCGTAAATTTAGTCATATTTGAAATCGTTAGGCTCCCCTTGTGTATTATCAGAATGGACTATGGAAAGTACCAAAAATCCGAAAAGTCACCATTCATGCCGGAGAGCAAGGATTAAGAACGATCGAACGTGACGATAAATCCAACTCGAATTCCTCATCATATTACGTGAGCGAACGCTTTAGGCATCTATTCTCTGAATTTCAACCAAATTGCTCATTTCAGTGTTTTTATAGTAAAAGTTTAATTTGAGCCTCAGTAGAGATACATGGGTCTGGCGTGTCTAGCCCATTTAGCGAATGGCGTGAATTTCTCGTTTTTCGTATCGATTACCATTGAATAACAATAATCAAAAAGAAATTTTATTCATCAGTCAGTGCAGCCACACTTTCTATAGATCCAAAACTACTTTCCTGAATTTTTTCAGATTTTTTAAATGAGTCCAAGGACAGTCAAAAACGGTAGGACATCCCAGACCCATGTGTGTCTCGATGCGCTAATTGTAGTGTCTTTACGGAGCGTTAAGGACGTATGCAACGTATTTTCTATCGATGGAATTCCTTCAAATTTGCACCACACAAAGAGAACAGTGATGTCTAATATCTCACGCAATTTTAAGAGATTCTACCACGTAGAAGTCGAGATATTTGTTTATGAAAATCACAATTTTCAATAGTTTCCCATAAGAGTGTGTGTTAAAAGTTGGAATTTTCGACATTAAATATTTCGATTTCTAAATGGTAAGGCCTGCTGTTAAAACTGTGCATACAATTTTGTGCAACATTGCAAAATCTTTATTTAGTTTTCCAAAAAAATCGGTCGTAAATTTTTTTCGAAATTTTGTTTATTAAATAACAAATATAAATTGCCTCGAACAATCTTGGATTTAGAGTATGTTGTTCTGTAGTCAATTTGTAATAAATTTTTTTTTATGAACTTAAGCTCGCAAAACATTTCGAATGTGAGAAAAACTGGAAACAAAAATGTAGATTTGATTTAATAGTAGGGAGTATTTAATTTTGAAGGTATATAGTCGACTTTTATGGAAAAAGTTCGACGCACGTTCGGTAATTACGATTTTGCTACTCAAGTATTCAACCAGGCTAATTAAAAAACGTGGAAATTGATTGAATGTTCGATGATGTTGCCTGATAGCCGCGGACTGTTTCCGTTTTTCGCAATTATTGATTGCCGCGCACATGAACGAGAATACTTTCGGGCAAATGAAAGGGTACAGGAATAAGAGGGTGAGAAGAAAAAAATGATATTGAGTTTTTCTGTTGAGATCGTTCGGACCGAGACAATGGTCCATTCGAGGAAAATTTGCTGGGGTGTTTTCTCGCCCGGAATGAGATTCTGGAGGATGGTTCGAAAGAAAATCGCTGTGTCGTTGTGTCTGCTTTTCTTGACGAGAGGCACAGACGAGAATGTGAGAGCAAGAGCGAGAGGTCGAAAGAAAATAGTGAGAAGAAGACGAGGAAGTAGAACCAACAGCCGTTTCACAAGATTTCCACCCGACTAGTTGGATTAATTGGCTCCCCGACTTTTGCAAAGAAAGTAGCTCGGAAATTCATTTTCCAACCCCGAGCTCCATTGATGAGTCAATCCGATAAATGAGAGCGAAGAACACGTTCACTTGCGATACTATAGTAGTCGAGAAGCTCCTGTGATAAGAACCAAAGTGTCCTTGAAGTGTTCAAGGTCAAACGAGCGAAACGACAAAAGCAAGCAGGAAAATCACGAGACAGTGAACATTGAGAGGATGCTCGAGCTTGCCATGAATCGAGGCCCGAAGAGATGAGCATAAGAAATCGAAAGAAGAAGCGAAGAAAAGGACAAAATACGAAATTGCTCGTTGCTACTGGTTCTAAGCGCAAGCCTCGATATTCACGAGCGAACCATCAGTGTCACGATGTTTATTCATCAGATTATTCCTGGAGACGAGTTTCTCGATAACAGACTAAACGACCGATGAGTCTAATTGTCGGTAACACATTTCTGAAGAATTTAAATGCTCTCTAGGAATTGCAGAAAAAAGAGCCCTTGGCAAAGCCCTACATGGGTATGAATATTCTTAATCGATTGGTTGGCCATACTATTCTCACGTCAACTCGCGCAATCATGCGCTCCAGTTCCCTTATTTTCCCACGAAGGGGTCATACTCACCAATCACTTTTTTTCTCATTTTTATTCACACTACTCATTTTGCTTCCTCGTATAGGAAGCTATGTGACGGTGAACATTTTTGTGTGTGTATGTTTGTACTTGACACTGTAAAATTCAAACGTGTATAACTCGAGAACAGTTTGAGCTACAGAGCTCCCGTTTTGCACACATGTTAATCGATACAAGTTTCTGATTTTCTGAGATTTTTGTTGGAGTTGCTTGAAAAATACAAATCTTACGGCATTTCGAAATTGCCAAAAAAAGGCTGTCGACGCTCAAGCTTCCGCAAATTTGATGAATCATTACCAATTTTTTTTTTTTTTTTCTATAAATAGAGTATGATAATAAGAAGGTTCGCATTGAATATGGAAAATATCAGTTGAACGGTTTAGATTTTATGATTTTTAGAATTTTACTAAAGTCTGAGTTTTTCGAAAAATCGTCCAACCGCTCTAATTTCTGCAAATTTTTTAAAATATTGTGTATAAGTCTGTACTTTCTTTTTACTTTCTAGAAAATTTTTCGAAATTATTTAATTTAAATGCAAATTCAAAAAACGCTGCAAATTGAAATTTTCAAATTGCTTCCTCAAGATGCTCAAGATTCACGATGTTTTTTTTTCCTACTTTGCTTAACCCTCCGTATACAAAATACAATTAGTGCACCTCCATAGACACACATGTGTCTGGGGCGTCCTACCGTTTTTTACTGTACTTGGAGTCGTTTAAAAAATCTGAAAAAATTCAGGAAAGTAGTTTTGAATCTATAGAAATAGAGCCTGCACTAGGGGATGAATAAAAATTGTTTTTCACCATTTTTATTCAGAGGTAATCTATACGAAAAACGAGAAATTCACGACATTCGTTGAATGGGCTGGACAACTCAGACCTATGTGTGTCTACGGAGGGTTAATCCGTTCGAGGGAATTGTCCAGTTGATATAATCGCTTGTACGTCATTCTGGCATAGTTTCCGAATCGTTAGCGTTACACGAGAATATATTGGTGAAAAACAATAGAAGGACAGGAAAGACAGGAGCCTAAAACAATTGCTCGTGCTGACGAGCTTTCAGAATGAGAAACAATGGAAAAGTCAACGAGCGAAGAGTAGTCGAAGCAAAAGTTACTGGCT
The DNA here is from genome assembly GCA_037952995.1 of Hyposoter didymator. NCBI lineage: Eukaryota > Metazoa > Arthropoda > Insecta > Hymenoptera > Ichneumonidae > Hyposoter > Hyposoter didymator. The sequence continues at coordinate 21,608,187 of JBAJMU010000001.1, read as the reverse complement.
GTATAATAAAGGATACAGAAGAGCCATTCTGTCGCCGTCGTCGTTGTCGTCATTATGAGGAGCAACTTGATGTAAGCTT
>JBAJMU010000001.1:21545248-21604526 GCA_037952995.1 Hyposoter didymator | reverse complement strand
AAAAAAAAAAAAAAAAACTCGAAAAAAAAAGCTCTTGAATGGTCGATGGTTGAAGAAAATCCGTTCAGCCAATCCAGAGAAATCCAACATTAGAGATTTTGGTCGAGAGTTTTAGGAACTTTTCTGCTTCTCGGAGTTTCTTGGAGTCAGAAAAGCGTAAATCGCGCTCGTTGACGTTTGGAGTTTGATGGTTTATGTGGAAGAAATAATATGAGTAGATTAAATGGATGATGATCAATTGCCATTTGTTGCTAATTATTGCAGTCCTCCATTACCTATTCGCGATATTCATAACGAGTTGAAAGAGAGACAGAAAAAAGTATAGGATATTGAACGAATGGGTGGGGGGGCATTGTTGGTGCGCACATTTCTCGTTAAGGCGAAAGTTGTCCCACACCGTAAAATAATTATCCAAAATTTCGGGTGCCTACGAATAATAGGCGTTGCGAGCAAAACATGAGACTTGTCTGCGCAAGGTAGACAGAGGTATTTTCAATTAACAGAGAGCGTCGGAAGTGGCATATAACGATCCGCGTTGCGAGGACGAGAGAAAATGAAGACGAGAAAGTGCGAGAAACGCTGCCGCGTGCGAATGCTTCGTTATCCAGAATTCTCGGTACGCAGCTTTGCTGAGCCTGACAAGTCCTCTACAGGTGCATGCACAGACCCATATACGTTCAATGTGTATTATTAGCGGTACGGGAATTGGAATGGCAGCGAGAAATCGTTCTCACCTCAGGGATGAGATTGGGAAAGGAGGTGGCTGTGGAAGAGCAAGAGAGAGAGAGAGCTCTCGACTCGATCGTCTCCGGAAAGCAAACTAAGCTCTGTTCGGTAAACAAGCCGAGTCTACAAAATTACTCAGCTCTGCTGCGGGAAAGCAATGGGAAAAAAATCAGACTTGCCTGTAGCAGCCTAACTTCGCAAACCGCATTTCTCTCACGAAGTTATCATTCGCTCAACTTATAATTACGTTTAGCGAAATAACGTTAGAAAGACGAACGACGAATGAGCAAAACTCGTGCGAAGGTGTGCGTGTTGACTCGACAAGTTTGTCCTTGATATGATTTTCCATTTGACAAAGTTCTCGAGCGACCTATGCCATGCTCGACAGCTAGACGTCTTCGAGTCGGACAGCTATTTCTACCTCCCGCGCCAGATCAAAAATACTTCAAGGATATAAGGGCACCGCGCAGAGTGTTGGTAAGAAATTTTGCGCTTTTCTGCGCGGAATCTGATGTGCATTAATGCATCGGACAAATAAGCCAGATAAGCCTGCGTGGCGCAGCGGCTTTCCTCATAATCATTCCGGATTTCTTCTTCCTCAAAATATGATCGTTATCTTCAATCCCCCGCATATTGAATGTCAATACGTTAACTAGTATTGAAACTGCATCAAACAAAAAAAACAGATTTTCAAAATTTCTTTCGAGAAATTAACTATTTTTCGTAAAAAATCTTGTATTTTTTTATTTTCTAATGGTCGTAATCGATTGCCCAGGATCCGCTACCCCTAAAAAGTGCCCCACGAGTTTAAAATCCGTACAAATGTCGCGGGGACAGAACGTTTGGAAAATCAAGGTGCAAATTTGCACCCTTATGGTGAGTATGTCAGCCCAGTGGCCGCGTGGTATCACGGGTTAACATCAATTTCTCCCTTATTTCGAGCCTGTTTTCTGCACTTGAACGAAAGTCATTCGAAAGGACGCGACATGAATGCCTAATTGTCGAATTCAAAGGGAGGATATGGAACCATCACTGCGCGCTGTTCCACAGCTCTCCATCGGGTACACATGGTCTAGAAATGCTCGGTAATGAATTGACAGCCTGCCAATTGGAGCAGTTATTTTTTTTTATACATCCTTTTGGCTCGAGTTCCGGTTGAACGAGGAGTGTTTTGAGAAAATTCAGTGAAGCATCGCTCACGGGCAATATTTTCGAGGAGGGTTCGCTTCTTCAGCTTTTTTTATCGTTCTTCCATAGCAGCGGCCGTATAGCTTCGCGGCGAAATGAAAGACCGAAGGAGGCAGAGTCCAAACACATCTGAGCTTCGTAAGGACGAAGCGTTTTTCATCCACAAATTCCGTACAAGCTCCGGGAGAGTACGTGGCGAGGATAGTTCAATATAGCAATGGGCCAGCCAGTAAGAAGAGTTACGAGCCCGACGAGGCAGCAGTGTGTACCCTTCTGGGCTTTGCCAGGAGAGCGCTCGGTCGATGGGAGTCGCGAGCCAGCACTTTAAGTATTTTCGAAAGATATATTCGTTGTTGAGAGGCACGAGGCCGTGGGCAATATTTCACGGCTCGTATGCGGTGAAGTTTGCTCTCATGCACACCCTTAAAACTCTGCGCGTTATGGAGCGCAAGAATGAAAAAGAAAGAAAGAAAGTACAAGGCAGAAAGAAGAAGGCAAAGAGGGAGGGAGAGAGGGAGAGTGTGAAAGGCGACCACAGACTCCTTGGTCACCTGCTATAGTCTCATTCCTTCCGTGCTACCACCCACACCCTCGACCCGTTTGATCCTTTGACGTTATCGAGATTCTGAGAGCACCTGGCGCTGCTGCAAGTGCACAGATGCAATTTCATCTTTTCTCCGGGACTGTTCAACACGATTCTCCACACTCGCTACTCCGCAGCCATCACTCTCTTTCTCTGTAGACCTGCTCCCTCAAACCGTTTCGATTCTATTTCATCTTTTCAGGATGCGCAATTCCCGCCCTTTCCGTTATTATCCAAACTTGACCCATTACATTTTCAATAGCTGAACGCCTCATGACCTTCGACCTCCCATACGAAAGTCATATTTATAAGCTGTGGATATACCTCGGATATTTTGGTCACAGCAATTCTCACATCAAAGTGACAAAGTCCTGGTTCGATGGAAACAATGGCACAGATTTCCAAAAGATTTCAGTTTTATGAAAATATGAGGAAAGCATTATCCAATGAGTACCGAAATTAATAATCCATCGAAAAAGTGTTTGAAGAAATAATCGGACACTTTATCAGAAATTTTCATCTCGTTGTGTCTAATATCCTCGGCAGGGGCTCGGAGGTAAGTACATAAAATGCATACTGTACCAGCTCGTAAAGTCAATGTCGAAAAAATTGAGATCGTTTCGATCGGGGGCTGCGAAGGCGTGAGTCCGGTACCTTCTGTCCGCAGTCTTTTCAATATCCAGCGGTATCGTTTGACCGTAAAAAAGAATTATGTTATAAATTGTGAACCGTTATCCGGAACGTCTCTGTGTGTTTATCAGAAGCTGAGTTACAACTTAACTAATACGTTTGTTGCAAGGCTATGGTTAAATAACCGTCACACGCTCATTGGGTCATTGAGACCCGGCCAGACCAAAAAATCACACATTTTTATGAGATCTCATTAATTTAACCCTCAGTAGACACACATGGGTCGGGAGTGTCCTGCCTATTCAGCAATTTCCCGTTTTTCGTATCGATTACCATTGAATAAAAATAAGAAAAAATAATTTTCATTCATCACCCAGTACGTCAATGACCGACACATTACACTGGATTTTTATCGCATGAATAAGCGCAGAGTACGCGATCGTGGGTGCTGAAAATATTCGTTTATCTGGCGCAGAGGTCACCAAAGCTGAGGGCAAAGGTGTGCGGACAATTGTCCATGAGGGAACGATGAAGGATAAAGGCTACTCGAGGATCTGTGTTTTTCCCCAATGGCTGTGAGGGTCACGTATGCCCCATCGAATCGTTATCGGTCTCTCGGTCTCGGCGTCCCTTTTCCTCTTTCCATCTTTCCCTGAGGCGTTTTCAAAGGGCCGCGAGAGAAAAGAGGTGGTTGACACGATAGCCGAGCGTCGAACAAGGCCCTTGAGGGAAAAGAGGTTGCTCGATCGGTCGAGCATCCCAGCGACGATCAAGGAGATCACACTGTGTCGTCTGTTCGTTCAGCAGGTCTTCCGATACCCGAAACCGCAACACCGGAGATAATCCTTTTCGCTTTGTGGATAACGCGAAAAAGGCTCCATTTCTCATACGAACTATCACAATCGGTCGAGCGGTGTATAAACTAGCTGAGAAAATGATAAATCTTGGGGAGGGAGCGATGTAGTGACAGAGATAAAATGATGACAGGAAAGATGAAACGGAAATTCGGTCGCGCAACATCCCACCCCGAGATCGAATCGAGCGCGCTCTGCGAAGACGTGCAATCATTCACGTTCAACCCTACTCTCCAGCTCCTCGAATCACTACATTGTGAGCAACATCAATTTATCAAAGAGTCTCAAAAAATCAGAGACGAACCATCATCCAGGCTCGCAGAAGTAATTCGATCGAGCCAATCGGAGTTAAAAATATTTAGCCGGATCGTAAAGGGCGCAGCGAGCTTCGTTACCTCTGCACGAGCCATCACACTGCTCTTCGGTTTAATGGTTGTTCAACAACAGTAGTTTTGAGAAAACTCGAGACCATTGAACATTCGCCATTGAACTTAATGCGAACACCGGCGAAACGTGACCGAGAGTCGTGCGGACAAAAGGAGATGGACTAAAAGTTGCTTGCGGGCGTATAACATTTGGAATCCTGACGTGCACGATAATGTACCCAACGGGATGAGGCAAAGCTAACGACTCCGCGTGTACAGCAATTGTAGGAAATTGAAACGAAGGCACGTTCTTCATGTCGCTGTTATACTAAACTATTGCAGAGTCTATGAATACCCAACCTAAACAAGGACGATTAGAGTCAACGAACGAGTCTTTATGAGCAGAGCAGATTCTGCGCCGAGCCTCCTAATAATCTTTGTTCTCCAGGCGCGGTCACCACATCGATCGTTTTCCATAGCTACACCTTGCAACTGTATTAACCCTCCGTAGACACACATGGGTCCTAATGACACAATCTAAATGAAATTTAAAAAAAACCTCAGAATAGAAAGTAATCCATAAAGGGTCATGGTACTCGATTTAAAAATCACCGAATTTTGATGTGCAAATAAAATCATATTTACATCAATCACATATGGCTTATTTACAGTGTCACAAATAATAGAATGTCTTTTGACTATCTAATACGATGGGGGAAGCTCAACAAATCTGAAAAAATTCAGGAGGGAGTTTTGGATCTATAGGAAGAGAGGCTGTACTGGGTGACGGATAAAGATTCTTTTTTATTATTGTTATTCAATGGTAATCGATACGAAAAACGAGAAATTCGCTGAATGGGCAGGACACCCCAGACCCATGTGTGTCTATACTGAGGGTAAACACCATTTCTAAGATTCTTCCAGGCAGCGAGCATTCAATTACTCGGGGAGAAAGTAAAAAAAAATGAAATCCTGCAGAGATTAGTAGTCGGTAGGTTTTTTTCGAGTGTCACATTAGATTAATTGGACCGAAGAAAAACTTAATCGCACATGATTCTATTTGGGTGTGGAGAGATAAAAATAAATGAGGACAATAAATCACGATCCGGCAGAGAGCCCCTCACTATCGCATTATCCTAATAAAATGAATACCCCCTTAGTTTCTTGAGAAGATCAGAAATCGAAGTGTCACCAAAGAGATAAAAGAGAATCCAGAATGATAGCAAAGCCATCTATCAATGAAAGTCAAGTGGCGAGGATCCTTCGGCAGAGCTGGCTTGGCATTGTTTTTATTACTGGTTAAGCAAGAGCCCTCGAATCGTCGAGGAAACATTTTAAGAGGATAGAGACGGCGCTGTTGTTAACGAAAGAGAAATGGTTAGGAGGGTACGTCGAAGAATATTCCGCAGCCAGTGATAGCGCAGGATACGCGCGTATATGTACGTGTCTATGTGAAGACGAATAAGGTATACGGTTGTCCTTTCTCTCAGCCAGTGAAAAGGGATATAAATAAATCTTTGTCGTTGGCGCCGAAGAAAAGCAACGCGACCAAGTGCTTGCAAAGGTGGATGATCCTACGATGTACGTCACGGCTAATCTTAGCTTACGTAACTATCCCCTTTAACGCCCTGTGCCACGTTGGGGTTGTCGTCTATTTTCTCACTCGCTCCTTTTCTATCTCGAACCCTCATTCTCTTTCCCACAGTATTTTGGGCGAAGCATAGTACTTAAACGGATACCCTGCTCGTAGTTGGGACAAACTTGCCTCGCAAGGGAATACTTCCGAACAGGGATTTTCGCTACAGTGATTTGTCCACAAAACTTCGATCCTCTTTACCGTCACCAAATACGTACACGCCGCTTATTTATGTACACATTTGTCTGCATGACATAATACCAAAGTATAATCAAGTGATTTTAGTGAATTATCCATTGAGACGATATTCATAACATAATATAAAAAAGACATACGTACCCATTCAATAAATAAAACTATCCTGCTTTTCACTAAGCGACACCCTATCATTTTTCCCCTCGCGTAGGTATACCATTTCGAATGTTAATGAATTCCTATTCCGCATGAGGGATTATCCTTCGAAGGGTTGATGAGAGACAGATGGGTTGAAAGTCGACGTTTGACGAAACTGTTCACGCCGGAAATTGAAACGTACAATCTGTTCGTTCGATGTTTCTTCATATTAAAATAGTTTGTTTTCCTTCGTCTTTTTTGCCCCTATTTCTTGAACCTTTATCGGGTTAATCCGCTGTATTCTCTCATTACATTGTCTTCCTGAATAAATAATAAGGACGAGACTGCGCAGACGAGGAGGCTTTTTTATGTGATGCTTTCGTTCATGAAAACACGATGCAAAGTCCTCCATACACATCATCAGCAGCTCCAAGTGTTTGGATTCGTGCAGGATTTAAAATCTGTGACATATTGGAATCGATAGTTTTGCGTCGCAAGATACATCAATCCCGGAGGTTCTTTGACTACGTTTGATAAATATTCCAACAGCGAAACTCTATACTTTCTAGGGTCCTTGTTCGTTGAATAATATCCATTCGGAATGAAGAACCAATGGACCTAACGGACAGCTCGTTCAGCTTGGGCGTGAAAGGCTCCTATACGCACACAAGGGGGAAACGGAAGAGGAAGGAAATGAAATACAACGGGGTGGTAGAAGCGTTTACAGCCAGGAGCTTTACTTCGTAGATAGAATTTATGGAGCACGGGCTAAGAGATCTCATGCAAGAAATATGCGGTGAGAGAGGAGGAGACTAGTCGGATCATTGATTAAAAACCGTGTAGCTGATATTAGCCTCTTCGCTCTATTTCTAAATAACTTATTATGCAGGAACGAAAATTGAATCGGAAAGCTGGTGCCTACCCATCCTGGGATGCCGCAATCGAAGCAGAAACTACAAATAAGCTGTTACTACTAAACCTGCGTAGAGGTACTGTTTTTGAAGAAAAAAAAAAATTGACTAAAATAGCGATATAATCATGGATGGCTCTTCGAACGATAGAACCACAATTCTCCATTTGGTAGAATCATTAAATGGTAGTCATGAATCATTGATTGAAAACCATGTAGCTAATGTATGAGCCTGTTCGCTCTATCTCTGAATAACTTTATTATGCAGGAATAAAGATTGGATCGGAAAGCTGGTGCCTACTCATCGTGGGATGCCGCAATCGAAGGAGAAAATACAAAGCTGAACCTACGATAAAGGTACTGTTTTTGAAGAAAAAAAATTGACTAAAATAGCGATATAATCATGGATGGCTCTTTGAACGATAGAACCACAATTGTCCATTTGGTAGAATCATTAAATGGTAGTCAAGAATCATTGATTAAAAACCATGTAGCTAATATATGAGCCTCTTCGCTCTATCTCTGAATAACTTTATTATGCAGGAACAAAGATTGGATCGGAAAGCTGGTGCCTACTCATCGTGGGATGCCGCAATTGAAGGAGAAACTACAAAGCTGTTACTATTAAAACTGCGAAAGAGGTACTGTTTTCGGAGAAAAAAAATTGATTGAAACAGCGATACATAATCGTGGGTGGCTCTTTTAAAGATCAAACCATAATTGGTTCATTTGGTAGAACCATTAAATGGTAGTCAAGAAAAGAGTAAAAATGCACAGCGTGTCAGCTGTGATTCAGAGTTAAATAATCTTGAATATTTCGCGTCGTTTCCTCGGGGTAAGTACAAGCAAGAACAGATGAAATTTCATTTGTCTGAAAAAGAAGAGATATTAAAACCAAGATGCTCTTTCTTCGTATGCAACATTAGAATTCACTTAATGTATGCGCAATTAAGCTCCAGCAGACCGAAGGAAAAGGATATATAAAACGATAGCAAGGAAGAAGTACTTTCAAAGTTTTATCATTGCTCGTTGCAATGGAAAAAAGAGCCTTGAGGTTCGTCGATGAAATTCAAATTATGGTTACCATGAGCTTGCGGCAATAACGATAATAATAAAAATCATAATAATTGAATAAACTTGGCAACGGACATTGAAATTTTCATCCATTTGAAAAAAATGAATAGAGTATCAAGAAAAGTAAGTGGTACATTAGAGAAAAAGTGTCTATTCTGAATGAACGAGTCCCGAAAAAATTAAACTGCTGCTCCATTGGGTAGCTGGTATTAATTAAAAATAAATATGCAGCGACAAGAAGCAACGGAGCAGGTAGAAAAATAAAGGATGCTATTCAAGGTGCTCGAGGATGAAATTAAACGCACTCATTTCTAGATTCCGCAGACCACAAACGACATGCTCATCCCTCAACTGCGGGATACAGGGATGAGCGAAAATCTCACGTTGCATTATAGCTTGCCCCATACCGTCAAAAGCTTCGGCTATGTTCTCTGCCCTCGGAAAGTCTTTGAAAAATCTTTTTCATCCTCTGACTCAATCTAGATGCACATCTACTTCATTATACAACCCAGACACGCTTTGTTTCACTGCTGAAAAGTTGGTCGGAACTTGCAGTGCGACCAATCAATTGCCTTTGAAATTTGAGGCTGCTGCAATTTGCATTTTTCAAATGCATCAAATTATCTTTTTCTAATAACGTTTCAATTTTTCAAACAATTTCAAGAAACGAATATGACGCTCTCCTGACAATTGGAACTTCATTTTTCCATTTGTCTCCAAACAATCGGGAATAATCACTAAAGTGACCAAAAGTAACCAGAAGTCTCGTTTTACTGTACTCGGACTTTTTTAAAAAATCCGAAAAAATTTAGAAAAGTAGTTTTGGATTTGTAGAATCAGAGACTGCACTGGGTGATGGATAAATTCTTTTTTGTAATTGTTATTTAATGGTAATTGATACGGAAAAAGAGAAATTCACGCCATTCGATAAATGGGCTGGACATGCCAGACCCATGTGTGACTACGGAGGGTTAAACAATTTGTATTCTTGTTATTTGGAAGTCTTTGGCATGTCGTTCTGAATTCGATACATTAATGAGGAGGCAAAGTGGAGGAGGAAATTAATAACACACTTTGAGTGTGATGGGACAATAGTTGCTGGAGGTTGAGTCCCTGAAGGGTGGAAAGAAATCTCAGCGGGTTAAGCGACGAGATCTAAACGGATTGGAAAAGTTTCAGGCGGTTGTTCTATGCAATCCATATAAAGGATCCGAGACATATACTTGAAGTTTGAGAAACATGGATTACAGCCACGAACCATCTACAACTATATTCCATTTCCTTTACTCCTGCATGTCTTGGAGATATAATTGGATGAGAGAAAAGGAATCAACGGACAAAACGAAATTAACTGAATGGCCGAGAGTTGGAAAAATTGAAGATTGGTGACAACTGCTGAAAAGAAAAAACATAAAACTAAGTCGATCGAGTCTGCCAAAGTAAAAATTTCGTTTGTCCGAACATGGAAGAATCACAATAATGATTGTGTCCTCCTTTTCTAGAACTCCCTTTGTTTCAAATATGATTACAAATTGAAAAAAAAGTAGCAACGTACCGCACACCATTGTAAGCGTGATTATGCAAAATTGATAAATGNCTTTAAACTGTGGTTTCTAGCAGGCGAGTCGAGGTACTACATTATGATCTGAAGGAAGAGGCGCAAAATACAATTGGTCCGCAGGAGCAAGTTGCCGATCAAACTTGAAAAAAGTCTCTGAAGATGTAAAGAAATGGCATGACCGCATTTCGAAAAGATTATATAAAGAAATACGATTTCGAAAACACTATCCCGGAGTTGGATGCACAACGTTTGATGCGTTTCGACATTGGAGAATTCGACGCGAAGGTATATAATCTGTCTGGAGATATTAGGAGGTAAGGGGATCAATTTTATTCCCCGGTGAATATACACTCTCTAGGAAAAGAGCTGGGAAAGTTTACTGGATGGTGATGGAATATAGTAATAGGAGGTGTGCACAAAGCGCGCGTATATAGGTGAGACGCCCAGCATGCAATGGTAACACCAAGATAGAAAAAGCCCTGGAAACGTTCTCGAGGTGACAAGACTTGAAAAAGGATCTTTCTACTTTTTACTATTTTTCCTTGCTGCTTCTTTTTCTTTCTGCTCTCTTCTTTTCATCTCTCAGGCGGGTGATAGTTCGGTCTTGTCAGGAAAATAGAACCAGCGAAGGCACACACCAATAGAAAGCGTGTCTATCGCGCGGCACTGCACACAGGGACGAGTACACATGCGAGAGACGGGGGAAATGTATTACATTTTGCGTAGTACATGGAACAGTGTACCGAGTACATCGAATCTTTAGCGCGGGGCTTCCTCATGTGTCTCCGTGACCAGGATCTCTCGACGTGGTCTCCTTCTTTTTTTCTCTTTTTTTCCCTTCCACCCGTCTGAGTGTAAACCCGAATAAAAAGGAAAAACTCTACACAGGCTTGTCTCAGAGGATCGATTCCGGTTAGAGGGATGAAAACTACGGTTCTTTCCTTCAGCATGGTGTTTTGTGCGCGACTATATATATGTTCCGTACGATACACAAGACCACACATGGAAACGTGTGAACATGAGGTCTTCCATGTAAAATTGTAAAAAGTAATAATTTGACGGGTGCTTTTATTAAATTGAAAGGATCCTCCACTAAATCAGCAAGGATAAGTCATCGCAGCGATCTCCAAACGAACTTTTCGGACTGTGGAAACATTATTTTCGCACACATCGCCATAAAATCGATTTCGATCACGCGTTAAGGTTAAATTACCGTAATTTCAAAAAGTATACCTTTCCGGGTATATATACCTTTCCGGATTTCGAAAGGTATACATTTGTGGTAAGGTACCTCTTTTTGTTTGCAACCGGAGCTAAGTTAACGGGATTGTTTAAAATGTTCCACGGATGAAGGAAGCAAAGGTCGATGGACCAAGGATTGAGAAAGAGTATCGGAAGCTTGTCGTATACGAATGGAACGCTGTGTACACATAATATACAAAGGTATACCCCCCACGAAAACGCTGCTCCTCGTGCTTGGAAGCAAAGGCGAGAGCGCGCAAATAGCCTTTCGCACCGAATGGATTTCAGCCAGCTCCATCAGGGGCCTTTTTCCCCTCATACTCTTAACATCCTCCATCCAACTATACGTGTGGTAGTATTTCGTGTGCAGCGTGTACGTATATGATAGACCATGGGATTGGATCAGCAATGGTGAAGTGTTTCGCTGCATGCCAAGAGGGCGCATACGCGAGTTGTATCCAAATATTAAGAGCGTCCTTCTGCTTTAAAAGTATAGTAACATCTTTGTATATATTTATACAAATCCATCCTGGTTCCCCAAGTCTCCCTTATACAATACACACTCTCGCTCCTATTTTCTCTTTCATCCTTGCTGCAGCCTCTATGCTCCACCACATCTACTCCTTCTTATTCCGCCTCTGGTTCGGATACTTGGTTATACACGTAGCACGCTCCAATCCAATGTTTGAAACCAGCCCTTTGGTCCTCTATTGAAAATTGCTTGGACCGTTTCAGTCCAAAGCTCCCGCTCCCTCTTTCTCTCCCTCTCTCTAGCTTTTCGCTCTCTAAGCCTGTGTCTCGTGTTTCACAATCTCTGCATGAGTGAAACAATCGAGTGCAGTATTCGTGTTAGCCAAGAATTGTACACTGCGTATACATATAGGAGTTGAAGCACGAGTAAAGGAAGAGGGTTTGGGCATACGTGGATCCCGTGGGAGCCCAATAACCCCGGTATCAAACTTCACACGGTCGACCAACGTCAAATTAAACGCTCTATAGAAAAAAAAAGCAATCTTCACAGCCAAAACCATAAAACCTCCCTTAGCTATGCAACGAAGTTTGGCCTGCTGCAACTATCGATGCACACTTGGCAATAACATTAACTCTTTAACGTTTTCTGGAGACAGCCATTTCGAACGGTTAATGTAGTGCTGCTTCGTGAACAATTTATCGTATTCGCTTTTCAGTGGCAAAGTTTTCTCGTTGCACAAATTTCACTGGCCGCACGTATGAACAGCGCGATCGTTTCATTTCTCTGTGTGGCCACTATGGTTACCATAGTTTCCGGGTTAGTATTTTATATTCGATTGTTCTGCATCCTGTGCTCCTTTTCTGCTGCTCAGCAATGACACGATTTTCGAAAACAAGTAGGAAATTAAGGATCGCAGAGCTCTTTTTCGAGAGTCTACTCGTTAGGTCGTTAGACGAGCTTCTTTTAAATGTTTTGTTAGAGTGCAAAGACTGCGAAGTATACGAGGAGCGAAAATTAGAGTTGTCAGCTATGCTTGGCCGATTGTTTCCCATGCTCTCTTTCTTTCCCGCTCACTCTCTGGAAAGCTCCACCCGCCAGAAACTAGTCGAAAAGTTTGCAGGCGCCATCTGGTGGCTAGCTCGTTTTGTGCTATCGCCGCGCTTCCACACGGCCAAACGATCCTTCGGCTTTTCGGCTTGAGGCCATTCCCCGCGCACGGTGAAATATCTCGACTCTTGGAAGCTTTAAATCACTCGTGCTCGACTCGACCCAGAAACAGTATGGCTCAACATTTTCTCTACCGGCAAGAATACTCAAAATGGACTCTAGCAAGAATATCATTCGTGCTGCTCTATTCTGCCTTTTCCGACTCTCTTATTTTCAACGGTACCTTTTCATTTCGTACGTAACTGACTCTCTTCCAATTCATTGTATCCATGGAAAAATTATTTACTCAAGTCGTAACCAAGGCTACGAAGCTGGATCGGCAATGACTGGATGGAGCGACAGGAAATTAATTTCCGCGTGCAAACCATGTGGCTCAATGTTAGCTCCTCCTCAATTAATCTCGCAATCGTAAAATTTTCCTTGTGCAAATCCAAGTTTTGCAAAAAAAAACAACAACGTTACGAAGTTGGAAAATAATGGGATGAAAAAATGACTCTATTCGCGCACTCTAGAGGAAGAAAAGATTCCGGAATAAAACAAATGGGTTCAAGACTTCATGCACCTCGTTTGAACTCCTATAAAGTAAAGTGTCGGGTGTTGGTTCTTTATTTTCTTTCCGGATCGTTGAAACGACCCGGCGAATCAGTCGCGCGGCGTGTGCCGATCGTACGTGCACGCGGGACCACAAAGTGCTCCTCATTGATGATGCAAACTAACAAAAAAAAACAGACTTTTCCTGAGAGTAAAAAAACCCGGAAACTTTACTTTCGTATTCGTTTGTCAGAGCGCCAAGTTAGCCACGTTATTTGTTAAAGACAATTGTCAAATCTTATCGCGTCCTCTTCATTGTGTGACGGTCGCGCGCGGACGTTCACGAACCCATCGACTCGATATTTTCATGTTTATCCCACATTTTATTTCAACGTTGCCGAAAACCTTGACCCTGCGTAATTGCCATTAAATAACAATGATGGAAAAATGATTTATCCATCGCCCAGCGCGGCCTCTCTTTCTTTAGATCCAAAACAACTTTCCTGAATTTTTTCAGATTTTTTAATCGGGTCCTAGTATGGTAAATAACGGTAGGACCCGGCAGACCCATGTGTGTCTACGAAGGGTTTAAAAAATGCAACGATGCAGCTGACTTTGAATCTGCGTTTTATTTCTGGAATTTTCTCGATGAACAACCAATCAATGCCATTTTTCTAATTCATCTTGTAAGTTCAAACCCCAACCGATTAAAACTAGCTCATTACTCGGGAACTCGTGCATAACTGGAGCAAAGTTGCCGCGGAACAAACGTTCGATCTATATGTATACGTCAATGCTCTTTAACTAACAAACAAAACGGCCCCGAAATTTGCTTGCCTATCAAACACATAGACGCTTATATAGATGGAGGAAATGTATAGTAACGAAGCCATGAAACAAACAGTTGCCTTTGAGCATTGAACGCCGAGAATCGCGTCTTTGTCAGCCCTCAAGGTAAAAGCTCTACATTCACTTCGATATTAGCTTCCACAAGTTTGAGTCCCACGCGAATGATTAATCACCAACTCAAGTTTGGTGCTCTTTTAGCCATAGACCTCAAATAGTAACGGTTTGGGGGTGAAGTATAGGACAAAGGGTTTCAAAATGACATTTCGATGGTATAGACCTACTTTCGAGAGATTTATTGTCCAAGGTACAAGCCCAACGTGTTTGTATCATAATTTCATTATCTTCGCAGCGAGCTTCGAGGCAATTTTGACCACGCGAGAGAATTGAGGCTGCTGCGCAGCCAATCTCAATAAAATAATTCATGAAATTTATAATCGATGGACTCTCAACGGACAACTATGTCAGTGGGAGGTATACCGAATAGAGGTGATTTTTAAAAATTTACTTGCTAAAAACCTTGAGGATGTCAATTTTTATATTAACCCTAGAACGGTAGCTTCGGGTCAAAAACGACCCCAGGTGACTTTAAGTCCCACGCCCTTTCTCTCTTCATTCTCCCGGTTTTTGTTATCGTTTTACAGCACTTTTCACTGATTCTTTTACTTCAACCAAAATTGCCTTGGACTTGACGTGATCCTGCATTGAAAAACGAAAAAAATGAGCCCAAATTGAAGGATCTTCGCTAAATTTTACCGAAGATATGAATTTTTCAAAATTGGGGTCATTTTTGACCCCAGGTTATCGCAAGAGGTAACAAAAAAAAGGTTATCGTTCTAGGGTTAAAACACATTCGACGTAACTGTAGACGATTCCGTGACATGAAAATAGTCATCAGATTCGCCGATGCGAAATATTTTTGACAAAGTACTCGCTCAACTGATTAACTTATAATTAGCCCTCCCTAGACACACATGGGTCTGGGGTGTCCTACTGTTTCTTACTGTACTTGGGCTCGTTTAAAAAATCGGAAGAAATGCAGGAAAGTGGTTTTGGATCTATAGGAACGAGCCTGCACCGGGTGATGGATAAAAACACTCTTTTATTGTTATGTCATTTAATGGTAGTCGATACGAAAAACGAGAAATTTACGCTGTTCGCTGAATGAGCTGGACACCCCACGAGGGTCTGATCCATGAGCCTGTGCGGTTTAAAATAAATGACGAATTTTCATTCGAGAATATTCTTCATCGGGCATCACGATCGGCTGGCAGGAGCAAGTTTTTAATTCAATCGTGTGCAGGAATAATAAATGTAATTCTTCAAACGTTCAACAACTTTTCTCCACTACTATTTCCGACAAATTTATAACGATCAAGATGGTAATTGCGAAATACTAACGAGGAAGCTTCGGAACATCTCAACTAAGGGGAAATGAGAAAAACGTTGACTGCATCAATTATTTCAGGACATGAATGCGGTCGAATAGTTTGTGGTACCGCAACAGGAGAGCCATGAGTACAGAAATTCAATGTCCACCAACGCGAACATCCTCGATGAATATACGCTTAAGCACTCAGCGCTTGTGCATAAAATCGCAGAAAATTCTAATTCGAATGCATATTAGAACGCTCGAAAGGGTTTTTCAATTTGGCAGAACGATTAAATAAAGTTTTGCAGAATTTAACATAAAACGATACTCCCTTCGAACACAAAAGTCCATCCAATTCATTTTTTATCACACAAAGCATAAAAATTATAATATTATATATAAAAAGTATAAATATTAACGCTCCCCTTTAGACACACATGGGTCTGGGATGCCTTACCATTTTTTACTGTCCCCCTGGCCTCGTTTAAAAAATCTGAAAAAATTCAGAAAACTAGTTTTCGATCTATAGAAAGAGAGGCTGCACTGGGTGACGAAATTTGTATCATTGGAGTCCAACGAAAAATATTTTATCCATTCATTGTTCTTTTTTTTCATTTTTGGAATAACCGTATTTTTTTTTTTTACATTCCGTTCACTGGGTCTCTCAGACCCAGCAAGAGACCAGACTGGGTCTCTTAGACCCAGTCCTTGGACTCGTTTGAAAAATCTGAAAAAATTCAGGATAGTTGTTTTGGATCGGCTATAGAAATAGAGGCTGCACCGGGTGATGGCTAACAACTATTCTTTATTATTGTTATTTAATGGGAATCGATACGAAAAACGAGGAATTCACGCCATTCGCTCAATGGCCTGCGGACACCCCAGACCCATGTGTGTCTACGGCGGGAGTAAATTGAATACATTCCAATCGATAAAACTGTGGCCACAAAAAAGTAGCCGATAGTAACTTGGCATTCATACGTCAGACCCACAGGGTACGCTAGAAATCTGGTTTATCATTCGGTCATAGTGGCGCCACTGTTTTTTTACGGATCAGAATAGTTAGAAAAAATACTGCGAGATGGCGCGACGCGCCAGTTCGCCACGACTCCATTCATCAGGGAGTTGGGCTTGGGATCGGTCCGTCGCCCCGTTAGACTGTAGCGACTGTAGTAATTGTCCACCGAGACGAAACTCCTGCAGCGTTTCGTAAGCAGAGTCGGGTGGTGTTATTTTACTAAATATCCAAGGAAATGTCACGATGAGAATTCTCAAGTGTGTTTTGATACTTTTAACGGCTACGGCCGTTCCTTCTGCCAGAGCTTGTGAGTAAAAAAACAAAAGAATAATTCATTCAGTCGGTTGCAAAAAAAAATAAAACGATACGCATCATTTGAAGCTCGTAACGAAGCACGACATACTTTGAGCGTGACTCCTCCCGACCAAGCCCACCCTATCAACATGGCGTGCAATCTGATATACACACCGTCGATTGTTTGATCAATAACTTGTAGTTTTTCGCCCAAAATAATGTTCAATGCTCATACGATTGTCAATTTTTTGCGTTCTTCCGAAATCACGCCCAACCGCTTTCTTTTTATGCAGTAAACTTTCGTTACGATGGATGAATAATTCACAAACTCGATTATCGAAAACGCTGCTCGCGAGCTTCATGCGTTAAATCATAATCATCGAAACCAAAAAAAAAATCAAATTTCGTTCAAAACAAACGATTTAAAAAACTGTCCAGTTTCGAGGCCTTTTTAACGCGTTACAAATTTCTTCGTTCAACTTGTTTATCAGCTTGATTTTCCGATGTATTTTGCAAATTTCATCCCACGAAATTCCTCACTTGTTCACACCTTATTTTCCTTCAATTTTTTATTCAATCTTCGCCAAACGAAATTTCGTGCCCCAACAATTATCACGAGTCTGTGACAATGAGTCATTCTCTCTCCCATTAGCCGGAGTACTACTTATTATGTATCGTGCATGACACATGATGGGGCAGGAGAGTCTATTACAGCTGTCATTATAAAAAAAAAAAAAAAAATATGTGAAACTGAAACGACATTTAAGTTTTCACGGTTGGAGTTCACGGGGTCTCTCAGACCCAGTGTGGAAAAGACTGAACGGGGTCTCTCAGACCCAGTGTGAAAAAAACTGGACCGGGTCTCTCAGACCCAGTGTGGAAAATACCTGACTGGGTCTCTCAGACCCTGTGTGGAAAAAACCGGACCGGGTCTCTCAGACCCAGTGTGGAAAAGACCAGACTTGGTCTCTCAGACCCAATGAGTAAGAAACCACACGGGGTCTGTCAGACCCGGCGGGTCTCTCAGACCCAGTGTCGTGGAGGCAGAATCTATCAAACCGATAACATTCGGTTTTTAATGTGCATACATTTTCATAGACCAACCCTGCGCGTCAATTTTTGGCTCTGCTTTTGCAAAATGTTTTTCCTCCGTCGCTGCGGCTCCTTGAATACTTGTGTGTTTCGAATTCATATTCTTCACCTTTTTTGGATGGTTTTTTAATCGAATAATAAAATATTTTACAATGATTTTCAGACGACTATGAATGCAATTTGCCGTTGATGTACAAAGCTGCCTTGAGTGCAACTTCATCGTCACCCGACAGAGGCCCCAATCAAGCCAGACTCAACGGTAACCTTTTATACATTATTTTCTGCCACTTATTTATTCAGCACTTTTGCCCCCATCTCCTAGTTTGTTACTTCTCGAATTATCAACGTTTTGCATTGTTAAGGTTTATCGATTATGAGATTTTGCGTAGGCGAAAATCTCCCTAGACAATGTAAAATTCAGTAACTTTTACGAAAGTTGATGGAAATGCCAGAGTTTGTTCAAAAGTCTTATTATCAATTATTATTTTTTTAAATTCATTTCCATTCGACCAAGTCACGTTTATTTTTTATTTCCAACACGTTCTATTGTAGGTTATTGAAAGACTGTTTTGAGAGGCTTGGAAAAAAGTTGCTTCACTAAATCACATTGATTTTTATTAATCACGATGACGTCCATTTTCCGAACACAGAAA
Organism: Hyposoter didymator; assembly: GCA_037952995.1. Lineage (NCBI taxonomy): Eukaryota > Metazoa > Arthropoda > Insecta > Hymenoptera > Ichneumonidae > Hyposoter > Hyposoter didymator. Next base: position 21,585,979 of record JBAJMU010000001.1, on the reverse strand, counting down.
TTTCGTATTTTTTCTTAAAACAACGATTTTCACTTTTTCGATTCATCTTTGTTGACAATAAACTGAAAATTCCTGTCTACACAAATTTTTTATTCGCGACAAGATCGAATAACTGGATGAATGTCAACAAAAAGCTCAGCATTGTCCAAAAAATTTGTTGGAATCTGCAAAATCATGCCTCGATCAACTTGATGCGAAACTATTTCCACTCTAGACACGAAAATATGGTGGAGAATGCAGTCTCTCAGACTCGTTTGAATTCCTAAGTTTTGTGGATGGAAATGAATCGATAATCATGAATATTTCTCGCCTTTTTGGACTAACAATAATGCAATTTTTTTTCAATTCCGAATCTTGAATACGAAGGAGTGACATTTGCCCACTTTTCATTAAGCAGACGCCCACGTACAATTACGTCCATATTCCTAACGTTTGACCAGTAACCCACTGACTCGTAACACAATCGGTTCTTTGACCTGGCGAGTTTAGTTTCAATTTTTCTTATCCACGGAAACGATTTTAGAACGCCCAAACAAAATCGCGACGCGCACGTAGGACGAACGAATAATTCTGCCAAGAAAAAGTAATTTACCGCGTTTTCAAGGGCGCACGAAAAATGTACGGAAAATCCAAAGTGCGTTCGAGCAACTGCATCCCAAAAACTCAAAAAAAAAAGCCCTTTCCTCGCGATAGTAAAACAGTCCTTCCGTTTGCTGCAGGTGGACACTAGAAAAAAGACAAATCGAAAAGCAAAAGAAAAAGACACGCGTCGAAAGGCAAAAAAAAAAATCCCGGAAAGTTATAAAGAAAAAGAGTTTCGAGCGTCTGGATACGAATGATCAGAAAACTGGCTGCTGAGTCAATGAAGATGAGCGAAAAAAGCGTGCGATGGTTCATGAATTGGTCCGATTGGAATCCAACGGAGGGAGAATTTCGTCGAGCGATATCGTTGGTACAATTGGAAGAAAAGGAGAGACTAGGAAAATTCGTGTTTCGAAAAGATGCGAGAGCATCTTTGGTAGGACGTTTGATGATGCGAAAATTTATCAACGAGTATTGCGATCTGCCTTACGAGAAAATAGTTTTTGTTAGAGACGGAAACGGAAAGCCAATATTGAGCAATTCCATAACGCCCAGATTCGCGAATTTCAATGTTTCTCATCAGGGCAATTTGACGGTACTCGCGGGTGAACTGACGGACGTTAGTTTAGGGGTCGATGTAATGAAACTCGAGTATACCGGTGGCAAAGAGTTGAAAGAGTTTTTTAGGATCATGACACGTAATTTCTCGGCCAATGAATGGATGGAAATTCGAGGAAATCCTGAACAATCGGAAATCGAACAGACTCAAATGTTTTGCAGACATTGGGCACTCAAAGAGAGTTATTCGAAAGCGCTCGGTGTTGGTATTACCATGGACCTCAGGGAACTTGATTTTCGGACTAAAACAAAATTATCGATCAACCAATACGTTGACGACACTACCCTTTGGATTAGGGGCACCAAACAAAATTGGATTTTTCAAGAAACACTACTCGATCGCGACCACTGCGTCTCGGTTGCTTTGCCAATGGACAACGGAGACTACAAAAATCGCGCGATCGCGAAATTCGAAAAATTGGACTTTAACCAACTCGTCTCTAACGCCGTTCCCTTGTATCCGGAAGATTTCCAATACGCTGACAACTATTTCGCGAAAGAGGAAAAACCGTGCGGCTCGAAAAATCCATAGTTTGCTCTATTACCTGGTTTTCCACGAAAATCGAAGGAAATACTTTTCCTTTTTATACATGCTGTCACGCACGTGTAACGGTCAGTGGGCTAATAAATTACGTTCGTGGATAATGAATTGATGTACTTATACCTCGTCCCTAAATATCCATGAAACATAAGGGCCAGGCCACGCCATTTTTCTAAAAATGTCCACTCATAGTACAGGCAGTAAAATGCACAAAGTCCTTAAAAATTTGAAGCGCGGAAATCCCGCCATTTTGAGAAAAAGTGTCTTGGCCTATATCTCGGTAACCGTGCACTTTAGAGGAAAAACGATGATGACCTTTATTCTAGATATTTTAATTTCCCATCGTTTTTATTGAATCATTTTTTTTGTATCACATACCGTTTATGACTTATACGTCTATTACCATTCATTTATTGACCTTTTGACCGATATCTCTTCTAATTATTGTTTAATCAATAAAATGCTCGAGAGCTAACGTTTGAATCTACAAATTTCCTACAACTTTCAATTGAAACTTTTTTTTCTAAAATGAATATTTTTGAAGTTATCACGCATTTTTCGGATTTTTTTCGAGAATTGTCGTGTCTCACAAAAACCCGAAAATTTATCAATTTTTGGATAAAATTTGAACAACGAAGTTTCAAGTTCGAAAAATACCCAATTTTCCCAATACTTTTTTTTGAGCCTCTCCACTTCTTTCGTAAAAATGTGACTCTACGAATTTTCAGTAATTTCTAGTAGCAATGCTTTTTTTTTCTCTCTGACGACGCATCTCTCGATGTCGTATCGATATATCCACAGCCTGACGAGAATGTGCGAGCTATATGTGATGTGTAAAATATTCTGTCACGCTTGCTTCCTGTTTGCTACGTTATGATTCTTATTGTTCAATCTCTTTGGAAGTTTTCGTCTCCTTGGAATTAGTATCGATCTCAACTTTTCACTGTGTTTATTTTTTTCAATTTTCACGTTCGATTTGTTGATGGATTCCCGAGAGCAATGTCGGAAGCAATTTGCAATTCCATCCGGATAAGAAAACATTGCAAGGATGACACCAAAAAGTTTGATTTGTGAAAAATAGAAATTGACCTGCTTGATTCTGTATCATCGATAACTTTTCAATTCGTAAAGTAATTTTCGTAACGATTCTCCAGACAGTTGGATTGATTTTTCGTCCAGCTCGTTTTTATTTTGAAACGCAAAAAAAAACTGACATTTCAGTAGATTTTCGTTGGTAACTTTGAAGTAGAATTAAGATAAAAGTTGCGTCCCCCAAGCCCATGAAAGAAAAGGTTGAGCTTGAGTTGCATGCATGAGTACGTGTTGTTGTGGCATAGGCGAAAAGGCATGGACCGCCGGGAGCTCAGACAATTATCAGTACCTGACCATCGACCTGGGTGAAGTGAAGAACATAACTTCGATCGAGACCCAGGGTCGAGCGAATTATGCTCAATTCGTCAAGGAATATACAATCAGCTATGGCACCAATAATCGCGACTATGTGGACTATAAGGAGGCTGGAGGCAACGTAAAGGTAAAATTTATTGCGACGGTTATTGACTGAGCATCGCGTTGATGAATTAACTAAACAAAATCATTGGGAAAAGATTGAGAAGAAGGAAGAAAGATCTGGCAAAAATATCGCGTGCTGACCGAGGAAGCTCTAATTAAGTTGCACTGTGCCTTGTTTCATTTAAACAAAAAAAAACAATAAAAGGACGACCGTGGACCGTTATTGTACGAAATGGTATGCATGGGAATTAGCACGCGTAGACTGTATGGATAACAGGAGCTCTGGTTATGTTAGTGACGTAGATTGATTAAGACTCTCACACTTTGTTTACTCTTCTGTGTATGAACAGTTCTTGTAGAAATTACAACTGCACATTTTTTTATGCATGGGTGAGCGATCTTGTAGGTACTAATGAGTCTAGTTATAGTGGTCGGTGGATAAACTTTTTTTTTGTCACAAGCCTTGTCACACTACATCATTGGACTTGTACAATATTCAAGTTAGCATCGTTGGAGTTCACCGGAAAATATTTTATCCATTCACCGTTTTTTTTTTTTTTTTTCGGAATGACCTCAATTTTACTTTGACATTCAGTTCACTGGGTCTCTCAGACCCAGTAAGAACCACATTGTTTTTGATTTGCAAAAATTTCCATAGACGGACACTGCGTCTTTATTTTTGACTCTGGTTTCGAAAAATGAAATAAAACAACGAATTCCGTTGTATTCCAACGATGCATCTTCATGACTTGAACATCGTGGACTTGTAACGTATTCTCGTTCTTTCAAGAACAAATGAAACTCCCCAAACGTGTCATTTATTTCAAAATCATTAACAACTTTTGTTTCCATTGTGAAAAAGAAAATGATAATATTTTCTCACATTATCTGCTTCGCTTCACACCTTTTCTCTATCTCTTTACACACGGTTATGGGGCTGGGCTTTGCAGGGGATAACGCGTGGTCACCCGAAGATAACACTTACAATCAACTGCTCACTTTGGACTTGGGAAACAGATGCGAAATACGGAGCATCGCAACCCGCGGTCGTCGCAACACTAGAGAATTCGTGACGGAATATATCGTTCAATTTTCGGACGATGGCCAGGCCTGGACTAGTTATGAAAGCCAGGATGGCGTCGAAGAGGTATTCAGAGAAGAAGAAAAAACAAACAAACAAAAAATAAACGAAATAATACTCAATTATAAAATATATTCGACATTATTGATTCGTAATTGAGAAAAAATTCGTTCTACGGCGAAAACGGAATTTTATGAGTCTCAACATTCTCACTCGTGGACCAAAATGATAGAATTCTCGTTCTTTCTTTTCATGCACTCATTGTGCATCGAGAAAACTACTTTTTCGTCAAAAATCGAACTTGAAATTTTTCGCGTCCTATTTCCTTCATTTTTCTATCACTATCATTTTTTTTTTATTTTTTTTTTTCGTTACCATAAACGACAGAAAAATCTGTGTGAAATCTAATTTTCCTTTCGCATTTACTAACATTATCTCGCTATTTATTTAACAAGATTATAAGGTGCGCACTTTTGTTGTATCTCCATTTAATTGATAAGAAAGTTTGACATCATTCTAACGCTATTCGCTTAGTGAGATAATTAAAACGAAAGAAAATTGACAAACATTTTGCATGTGGAATTTACAGAGCACACAATTTTATAAAATTACTATTAAGACTCAGTTTTCGAAGCGATTACTAAACTCGATTGATGTTGAAGTTTGCATCCTTGAAACGCAGCGAAAAATATCAATTTTTGTTGACGATTTGTTGAATTTCCAAAATCATCCAAATTTTTCAAGCGGACATACTTTTTAGGTCACAAAATTCGATCGTTTTACATCCCTAATTACATTTTTCATTTGAATAGTAAGCTTTGCCCCAGAAAAAATGGAATTTCGTTGCATCTAAACGATGCAAACTTCAACGTCATAAATTAAATTGTAAGACGTATGATTGATCTCTCATTCTAAAACTATTCCATCACAGATGTTCAAAGGAAATACCAATGCAGAATCGATAAAACTCAACAAATTCGAAGTACCCATAATCGCCCAATGGATCAGGATCAATCCAACAAGATGGCAGGATCGGATATCTCTGAGACTCGAACTTTACGGATGCGATTATGGTAATTTTTCAATCCGTTTCGACTCCCTGGCTCCTTGCTTCAATCGTGAAATTTTGTTTCATAATTATACGGATTTACGAACACGCAGCAGTTGCCAAAATTTGTGTAAATTTCAATAATTCTTGCGATTGATACAAATTTTCACTGAATTTTTTAGAATCTCGTTTTCTCAAAATGAATTTCGTATCTTTATAGAAATTTATGGAGCATTCGTTATCATTGTCAACGGCAAAGATATGCGATCGATATTTCTAGCGAATTATTGAAAGTCAATGGATCGTCCATGAAATAAGTCAAATTTCAATTGCAGTATCCGACGTTTTGTCGTTCAACGGTACGTCACTCGTACGAATGAATCTGATGAGAGAGCCGATCGAGACCGATCGACACTCTCTTCGTTTCCGGTTCAAGACCAACATGGCCGACGGGGTGCTCCTTTATTCTCGAGGAACCCAAGGCGACTTTATAGCAGTCCAATTACGAGATAATCGGATGTTACTGAATATTGATCTCGGCTCGGGAATCACTACGAGCCTCTCGGTGGGGAGTCTTCTGGACGATAACATGTGGCACGATGTGTTGATATCTCGGAACCGGAAAGACATTGCCTTCTCGGTTGACAGGGTTTTGGTCAAGGGTCGTATCAAGGGAGAATATCACAGACTCGATTTGAACAGAGCGGTAAGTTTGTTGAATTGCTAAAGAAAAGAAAGAAAAACGGTTGCTCAATATTTTTATTAGTGAATTTTTTTTTTTCATTTTACCGCATTTTTGACTAAACTTTCAACTTTGAGCAAAAATGCTCGAGGCTCGCGTGATCCTGCATTAAAAAACGAAAAGAATGAGCCCAAGTGGAACGCTTTGATCTAAATTTTACCGGAGATATGAATTTTTCTAAATTGGGCTCAATTATGACCCCGAGGTTAGCAGAATCCTGCGACCTTTTTCCCTTCGTTTTTCCATTTTTTATCTTCCTACCGAATTTTTCAGCAATTTTTAGATTTTGAGCAAAATTCCCCCAAGCCACGTGATCTCGCATTAAAAAAACGAAAAGAATGAGCCCAAGTGGAACGCTTTTCTCTAAATTTTACCGGAGATATGAATTTTTCTAAATTCGGCTCATTTACGACCCCGAGGTTAGCCGAATAGGTAACAAAATCCTGCGACCTTTCTCCCTTAATTTTTCCATTTTTTATCTTCCTACCGAATTTTTGAGCAATTTTTAGATTTTGAGCAAAATTGCCCCAAGCCACGTGATCCCGCATTTAAAAAACGAAAAGAATGAGCACAAGTGAACCACTTTCGTTAAATTTTTACCGGAGATATGAATTTTTCAAAATTCGGGTCATTTATGAGCCCAGATTACCGGAATAAGTAACAAGAAATATGAGGATACCGTGCCAGGCTCAATGATTATTAGTATTACGCGAGTATCTCGTTATTTTGATACTCGAATTAACTGACAAAGTCAACTAATTATTTCAGCTGTACATCGGTGGCGTTCCAAACAAACAAGAAGGCTTGGTCGTCAATCAGAATTTCACCGGTTGCATAGAAAACTTTTACTTGAATAAAACCAGCGTCATACGGGATTTGATCGAAGCTGATTATACCGGAGAATATCTGCGTTACCATCGTGTTAATACTATGAGAAATTGTCCGGAGCCTCCCATAGTTCCTGTCACATTTTTGACGCCCCGGACATACGCGCGTATCGAGGGATACGACGGGGTTTCTTCCATGAACGTTTCACTCGCTTTTCGGAGCTACGAAGAGCGTGGACTAATTCTGTTCCACGAGTTCAATTCCCGAGGACATGTCAAGGTAAAGATTTGGAGAAAAAAAAAAATTGTCGCGATAGCGTGGAAAAAACGTGGGAATTGAAAATCGATTGTTGAGAAAATATTTTTTCATATTTCCATTTTCTCGCAGTTGTTTTTGGAAGACGGGAAACTGAAGGTAGAGATTGAAACGAAAGATAATCCACGGACGGTATTGGACAATTTCAACGAGAGGTTCAACGAAGGCAAGTGGCATCAAGTTATACTGTCAATATCGAAAAATCGTTTGGTTCTGAACGTCGATGGTCGTCCGATGATAACGAAGCGTCTTTTGGAAATCACGACTGGACCGATTTATCTCGTCGGTGGTGGAATAACCGGAATGGGCACGAACCAGGGCTTCGTCGGGTGCATGAGAATGATCAGCATCGATGGCAATTACAAATTACCAACCGACTGGAAAAAGGAAGAATACTGTTGCGACAACGACATTGTCTTTGACGCTTGTCAAATGCTCGATCGCTGCAATCCTAATCCTTGCAAACATTACGGCGTTTGCAAACAAAATTCCGACGAATTTACTTGCAACTGTACCGGCACGGGCTATTCCGGAGCCGTTTGTCACACGTGTAAGTCAATACCAATTAAGAATACATAACTATTACTTTTTTTTCATTTTACAGTGAAAACCTCGCCACCGTCCATTTCTGCTCGTTGTTTACCATTTCCTTTTGCTTTGTGACGGTGGGTTTTTTTATCTTCCAGTTTTCAATGTCAATGTGCTTAAAATGTCACGAAACATAGAAAAACATAGAACTATGAGAATTTATTTGTTGGAATTCCAACAAAAAAAAATACGAATTGGATAGAAAAAATGATTTGATTTGAAAAAATACGATGTTGGTTTAAAAAAATACGAATTCCAGGACATTCTGAAATTTTCAAAAAAAGTCTGTCGACGCTCTAACTTCGGCAAATTTAAAGATTTATTACTATTTTTTTTTTCATGAATAGAATATCATAATAGGAAGGTTGATATTGAATTTGGGAAATATCGGATGAACGGTTTAAATTTGATGATTTTTCGAATTTTACGAAAATCTGAGTTTTTCGAAAAATCGTCCAACCGCTTCAATTTTTGCAAACTTTTAAAGATATTGTGTAAAAATGTTGTTTCATTCCTCGCGAGTTTGTAGAGTTGGACAGTAGCGAAAAATTCTGATTCATGAGCAGCTCTGTTCCTTTCAATTGAGCGGTTTTCGCGTGTGAAACGGCCGAATAGATTTTTTCAATATTCATACGAGACTTTGACGTAATGAAAGGTTTTTATTTGCGCAGCGGTAAATCCACTTTCCTGTGAAGCGCACAAACACATGAACGCCGTGAGTCAAAGAGCCGAAATAACGATCGACGTCGATGGCAGCGGTCCTCTCGACCCATTCCCAGTTACCTGTGAATTTTATTCCGACGGTCGAGTCATGACGGTCATACAACACAGCAACGAAGATTCTACGCCTGTCGATGGCTTCGAGGAGCCTGGAAGTTTCGTACAGAGCATCAAATACGAGGCGGATTTCGATCAAATTGAAGCTTTGCTCAATCGATCTACCAATTGCCGACAGCGAATCAATTACGCCTGCAAAAACTCGCGTCTTTTCAATACTCCAGGTAAAAAACGGAAACAGACTCTTTTAGCAGCAAAGAACAAATGTAACTCTCTGTAAATTGGAAATAATTCGAAATCCCATGTCCGCAGTCCATCAAAATGAAGAGTTCCGGCCAAACTCCTGGTGGGTCAGCCGACATAATCAACGCATGGATTATTGGGGCGGGGCATTGCCCGGATCACGAAAATGCGAGTGCGGAGTACTGGGCAGTTGTGCCGATCCAACAAAATGGTGCAACTGCGACAGCGGTTTGGAAAGCTGGCTCGAGGATGGTGGAGACATCACGGAGAAGGAACACCTTCCGGTCAAACAATTACATTTCGGGGACACGGGCACCCCACTCGACGAAAAAGAGGGTCGATACTCTCTGGGACCGCTCATCTGCGAGGGTGACGGTAAATATCGATCTCCACGTTATCATTTGAATTATTTTCCAACTTTCCCTCATTATTCGCAATGTTTCTTGTTCTCACACATTTTTCAAGTGCCACAATAATGCTTTTGCCAGTTTAAGAACGTTGTATGGCGACGGTCAAATCGAAATTTTTATTTTCGCTTTTTCTTACATAAAAAATTCTTTGCGAGCCCAAGTTCATAAAGAAAAAGTTGTTGCAAATTAGCTAAAGAACAACATACTCTAAATGAAAGATTGTCCGGAGCAATCTGTATTTGTTATATAATAAACAAAATTTCGAAAAAAAATTTAACGACCGATTTTTTTGAAAATTTTTTAAAAAGTTTCTCTGATGTTACATAAAAGTTTATGCAAAGTTTCAAGAGGCTTCACCGTTCAGAAATCGAAATATTTGATGTTGAAAATTGGAACTTTTAACATACGCTCTTTTGAGAAACTATTGAAAATTGTGATTTTTATAAATAAATATCTCGACTTCTACATGGCGAAATCTCTTGAAATTCCGCGACCTATTAAATATTCTCTTTGTGTGGTGAAAATTTAAAGGAAATCTATCGATAGAAAATTTTGCATACAACGTCCTTAATTCGACGAGATGTTGCGCAAACAATTTTTGGATGCAGTAGATTTTTTAAGAGAAACAATGAATTTCGTTGACTGCAGTAGTTGTCGTATCTGAAAAGCTCGTTATACAGTGACATAGAAAAATAGAATTTTTTTTCTTGCCCCGAAACTGCATGATATCCGCAGCCGGAAAACGGGTGTCGACTGTGTCGTCAAGCATGAAAGCAAACTCGCCTCTCAGTACGTAAAGTTGTTGGAATCTGTTGACAAGTTTTTCGTATGTCGAACTGAGCTTCGTAAAATATTGAGTAAATATTGCCAAATCCTCTACTCGAAATGATGATTTCTTGCTGCCAACTATTGCCTTGGCTCGCACCAGGTTCCCTTGAATTGTAAATTATTCATTAAGGCGATCTATGAGCGGTGCGCGTCCGAGACAAATCACGAGAAGGAAGATATTCCTTTTTTCGGTAAAAAAAAATCATGAGAATAAAGGAATAACTCTTATTCTTTATTTTTGCAAAATATCGGGCATGACCGACGAAACGTGGATCCACTTTTCCATCGACCTCCAAACTGATAGATCGCCTTAAGGGTATAATCATTTGGTTAAGAAAAGTTGCTCCGAGTGGTTGGCACGTATTTCTTGTCTACGCCTTGTCTACCCCAGAACGGTAACCTCATTTTTTTGTTACCTATTCCGCAAACCTGGGGTCAAAATAACCCCAATTTTGAAAAATTCATATCTCCGGTAAAATTCAACGAAAATTGTTCAACTTGGGCTCATTATTTTCGTTTTTTAATGCAGGATCACGTGAGCCTGGGACAATTTTGCTTTGAGTGAAAAAATTAGTCGAAATTCGGTAAAACTATGAAAAGCGGGAGAACGAAGGGAGAAAAGGCGCGGCATTTAAAGTCCCCAGGTTACCGTTCTAGGGGATTACTTTGGTTTTGATAGACGGATCGATAAAACCGTTTTTATCGTAAAGTAAATGATGATTCGTTGGGTCATTGAAGCATTTTTGCTTTTTGACTGGATATAAATATTGCTTGTTTTTTATTTATCCATCAGACTTGTTCAACAACGAAGTGACTTTCCGTGTGGCGGACGCAACGATAAATCTGCCAACTTTCGATATGGGTCACAGCGGAGATATTTATTTCGAGTTTAAAACGACCCTTCGAGATGCGACCTTGATCCACAGCACTGGACCAACGGATGAGATCAAAGTGTCGATCGTAACAGGCAGCAAAGTGCAATTCAAATATCAAGCTGGTGATGGCTCCAACACTGTGAGCGTTCAGACGTCTTACGATCTTGATGACAACTCTTGGCACACTGTTTCGGTCGAGAGGAATCGCAAAGAGGCTCGCATCGTCATTGACGGTGCCCTCAAAAATCAAATTCGAGAACCTCCCGGACCAGTTCGAGCGCTTCATCTAACTTCCGATTTTGTGGTTGGTGGAACGACTCAATATCGCGATGGCTTCGTCGGTTGTATACGCGGCTTGTTGCTCAATGGCCAACTCCAAGATCTCAGGCAATACGCGAGACGTGGCATCTATGGTGTGAGCGAAGGATGCACCGGACGTTGCGAAAGCAATCCCTGTCTGAACAATGGCACCTGCACCGAAGGATACGATTCGTACAGTTGCGACTGTCGTTGGACCGCCTTCAAGGGACCGATTTGCGCGGATGGTGAGTTTACAACGAACAATCTTTTTTATTTTATTGAGACGGATTTGGAATGGAGCGTGACGTTCCTGAAGCCTCGGTATACACACATGGGTCCGAGGTGTGGAGCCCGTTTATCGAATGGCTCGAATTTCTCATTTTTCGTATCGATTGCCATTGAATAACAATAATAAATAGAAAGTAAAGAGAAAGTACAGACTTGTACACAATATTTTAGAAAATTTGCAAAAATTAAAAAGTTTAAACAATTTTTCGAAAAACTCACATTTTCTTAAAATTAGAAAAATCATAAAATTTAAACCGTTCAACCGATATTTCACGAAATTCATCGTATTTTTCCTGCTATTCCAAAAAAATTCTCAGAGAATGAAGAGCTTGTATAGATCAACGTTTGTGCAAAACGAGAGCCCTGTAGCTCAAACCGTTCTCGAGTTATAATAGTTTGAATTTTACAGTGTCAGAATCTGAACGTGATTTTTCGATGTTTTGGGACATATTGAGCAAATTGACATTGAAAATTGGAAAAAGTAAAATTTTACTGTCACATAACTTCGTTTGTGAGGAATCAAAAAGAATTCTTTTCCACCACCCAGTGCAGACGCCTTTCCTGATTTTTTAAAGATTTTTTAAATGGGTCGAAATTCAGTAAGAACAATGGTAGGACGCCCCAGACCCATGTGTGTCTAGGGATGTGGTGTGCTAATCGTTGTGTGGCTGCGGAGGCTCAATGTAATTGGTTTTTTCATAGAAATCGGAGTCAACATGCAACAAAGTTCGATGATCAAGTACGACTTCATGGGAAGTTGGCGTTCGACGATAGCGGAGAAGATTCGAATTGGATTTACGACAACGAGTCCACGAGGATTTTTGCTAGGTCTCTTCTCCAACATATCCGGAGAATATATGACGATTACGGTCTCGAACAGTGGGCACTTGAGGGTCGTTTTTGATTTTGGATTCGAGCGGCAAGAAGTTATTTTCCCATCGAAACATTTCGGCCTCGGTCAGTATCACGACCTGCGGATCAGCCGGAAAAATTCAGGAGCAACCCTCGTAATGCAAGTCGATAATTACGAGGCGAGGGAATTCAACTTTAATATCAAAGAATCGGCCGATGCGCAATTCAACAATATTCAGTATATGTACATCGGGAAAAATGACACTAAGGCCGAAGGCTTCATCGGATGTATCTCGAGGGTCGAGTTCGACGATATTTATCCCTTGAAATTATTGTTCCAAGAGAATGGACCGCCGAATATAAGGTCGCTCGGCAGCCCGGTGTTCGAAGACTTCTGCGGCGTCGAGCCGGTCACCCATCCTCCAAATATCGTTGAAACACGACCGCCTCCGCGCGTCGACGAAGATATCTTGAGATCGGCTTACAACGAAACCGATACCGCGATTCTCGGCAGCGTTCTTGCGGTTATTCTCATCGCCCTTATAATCATGGCGATTCTCATTGGACGATACATGTCCAGACACAAGGGCGAATATCTCACACAGGAAGACAAAGGTGCCGAGGTCGCTCTCGATCCCGATTCCGCAGTTGTTCACTCCACCACGGGACATCAAGTTCAAAAACGAAAAGAGTGGTTTATCTAATTAGCGGAAACCAAAACATTGCATAAGAAAAGACGCGAAGGAAAAGACTCTCTGCTGTGTTGTCATCGGGATTTCACGCTCGAGGAAAAATTTTTAATTCCAACATTTCGTCAACGAATTGTGGATTCCCGTGAATCTCAAAGTTTTGCATTTTTCTTCGTTTGTTTTCCCTGCGACGAAAAATTCGTTTTACCTGGAGACGAAAAACACAATTGGAACGTTCAACGTTTATTTTTTCACATTTTGAAAATTTTGTAGAATTTTCTTTCTTCGCGATTTATAATCGAAAAACAAAACCTTTTTTTTGCGCCCTCAAAGAAAAATTTAAGATTCCAACATTTTATCAGCGAATTGCGGATTCCCGTGAATCTCAAAATCTTGCATTTTTCTTCGTTTGTATTCTCTGCGACGAGAAATTCGTTTTATCAGAAGATGAAAAAAAAAATTGAGCGTTCAACGTATATTTTTTCTCTTTTTAAAATTTTGTAGAATTTGTTTTGTTTCTTCGCGATTTATAATCGAAAAACAAAACGTTTTTTTTTGCACCAAAGTCATACAACTGGCGCCAGAGCCAGAGAGCTTGTAACAATTGAATCTCAGCATAACTTTTAATTCACCGAAGCAACTTGAAGAAAAAACGACTCGTTTTTTTTTACTTTTTCAAACAAAAAAAATACCCATTTTACATCCAGAAGGTTCGGTCAACTACACCAATGGATCGATGAAGGTTCCCTCTTGAGAGTGGGTTCGTAATGCCACTGCTACTTTATTCACCGATTCAAAAGCCATGTGAACTTTTCGATCACTGTTTCGTCATTTGTACATAAAATCTGAAAAGGAAAAGAATTATTATTTCGTCGATAGCGAAACCAAAATAATTTGTCAGATGGAATTCGAGGCCGAATCTTCAACGAGTAACACAGCTTTTTTAACAAGATTTTGAAGTTTGCATCGTTGGAATGCAACGGAATTCATCGTTTTATTCAATTTCGCGAAAGCAGAAGAAAAAATTTCCATGCAGTATCCGTCTATGAGGATTTTTGCAAATTAAAAACTGATTGGCACCTGAAAACTAAGGAGTTTCGGTAGGAAAATCCAACCATTGAGAAATTGATAAAAGTCAGTGATAACTTTCTTCAACATCAAGTGCGAAAAGACAATTTTTTTGAAAATTCTCATCCGTCTAGTTGATCCCTCACCTCGGCGATTCGAAAAATAAAAAGCTTGCGAATGGATAGAATATTTTTCGTTAAACTCGAACTAAGCAAACTCGAACGTCGTTTTTTTTTCTTAACCTGCAGCGATAAATTTTTTGTAAGGATTAGAATTTAGTGCCAATTATCGATGGTAGCATGTACTTTTTTTCATCATTCGCTCGATATAATTTGAGAACGATGGAAAACGTAACTCAAAGCAAACAAAAATAATTATCACAATAATAATAATATATTTTTCATTCGAGAATGAAACCGCAATTTCATTCGTTTCGCGAAAGAGCTTTCGGATAAAAACAAGAAAAAAAAACACTTGACAAGAACGGAGAGTAGAGAACCGAAGGTTGACGACGAGTGTGTCCATATTAACATGTACAAAAGAATCTTCTTGGCACATGTGCGAGTGTGTATTTTTGTTTTGCGTTTAGTTTTGTTCGTTTTTTTTTTTTTTTTTTACACAGTATTAGTTGTAACTTTTACCGTCCAAACTGCATTTTGCGAAATATTTTTTACGTTTTTTGCAATTGTTTTATTTTTAATGATTTAATTTTAATTTGAACCAATTTCTTCGGTCCCTGCCACTACACAGCATTTTATTTTGTTTCAAGGTGAACTCCACTGCCTCGAGCGATACTGCAATTGCCATGAAAAAAAAAATCACTCATATTTCTATCACGAATTTATGATTTTCCAGTCAGACATAAAAATTCATTATTATTGGATTTTTATGCACTGGGTTTAAAGAGATCGTGGAGCTCTCCTTACCATCGCAGTGTGGACGACAGAAATACTGAAAACTCATTTTAGTCGGAGATAAAAAAACACTTGTAATACTGAGAATGTATATATAATATATACGTGACTTTTGTACAATTAACAAAGAAACAGACATGATTATTTTGTACCCGAAGAAGGAAAGAGATAAGGGAGCAAATAAACGTGTACAGAATTCTGATACATTCCAGACTCTGTTGTTTCATTTACTTAATCATTTTATTTACATCGTGACATATTTATTTTTTACAGATTAATTAACACATAGACTTGTATATGAGAAGATTGAAATTTGAGTCCAGATGCGACTGGAGTACTTGATTAAGTATCGAACGATTAATCCTAATCCCAGTTGCGCAAAAATCTTGATATTCGTGAAAAATCGTTTCCGATAATAATGACGTTGAAAAGTCGTTGATAATGTTTGTAACCATTCGACCAAATATTGGCAAAACTTGTGACATTTTTTTCCTTGAATTGAATGCAGGAAAAAAAATCGGTCGATTTATTTGGCCAATATTTCGGGTCGAAAACTGGTTCATTAGGTTTGATGGTTCAACGTTATTGAAAATCGATGCTCAGTTAATGATCGGTATGGAAATCATGATTAAGGGGGGACTCGAGTGGATCTTTCGAGATGAGCCTTTTGGCATATCGTTATCGAGATTCTAACGATTAAAATAACGGCAGTTTTCAAGCGAGTCTATGCCTATTTTTATGTACGAAAAATAATGAAGCATTTTGGGAGAGATTGGAAAAAAAAACGTGAGATTTTGAGAGTTTGATAAACTATGAAAAATGTCAGTTTCCTAAATTACGAGATAAGTACTTTTGCTTCGATTTCTGGGTAGTCCGAACTTTCTTAAGGAGCTTCTATCGTTTCTGATGCGTTAGATAATTTCCAAGAGTAATTGTTTAAAATTCGTATGAACCTTCTTAACAATCAGACTCAACTGTGAGTCAACTTTGAGAAAGTTTGACTGTCTAGACATCGAGTTATTTTTTCGTAACTTCCCAGAAGACCTCATGTTAAAATTGCGATTTTAAACACTGAATATCTCGATTACCAACGATGAAACCTCCTCGAATTTATTACACATTATAATTACGAGACTCCAGAAGATTCACGCTAAACGTCAAAACGTTATCTCGGAAGAAAAATTGTATCTCATGATTTAGCCGTTACTTAAATTTGACGCACTAAATTACGGGCGATAAAAAAAATGAGCAGACAAAAAGTCGAAATTATTTTTCAATGTTCAATGGAAAATACAAATTTTGCAATAACACAGGGGCAAAAATGATGGAATCAACAAATTTTCACGGTAACGAATCTTGTGGAGACTAACTGATGACTTGAAAAAAAAAAAAATTCCCCCAAACGATTTTGCACAGCAATGAAAGATTAAAAAAAAAAGACAAAAAGTAATTTTTTCTCTCGTTATTCGCAAACTATTTGGAGCACGCAAAATCGCTCTGTGCATTTCTCGGGCTAGCTTCTCGCGCGCCACCACCGTGTCTTTCGTATAAATGTATAAAACATCGCCTTCTCACAAAATGATCTCTTTTCGTCGTCTGTTCATAGAAAAAAATGAGAAACTAACGAAAAGTTATTTGGTCGATAAAAATCGTTTAAATCCTACAAATTTGTGCATTATCGATTACAATCTAAGCTGCAAGATCGATTAGACAGCTTTTCAATCCAAAATACATTTTCTTTCAGCGTCAAAACTCTGTTAAAAAAAAACTCCAATGCAAACGCCCTCGTAGCTCATGGGCGATCGAATGTCAAGCAAATAACTCAATAGAAAAAAGGGAAGAGAATAAATTTGACATGAACTTTAGTTACTGAATGTCCAAGTCCCTCATTTCGTGTTCGGGATATGGAGGAAATTTTCGAAAATGACGCAATGACGCAAACATTTACCCTCCGTAGACACACACGGGTCTGAGGTGCCCGTTCAGCGAATGGTTCCAATTTCTCGTATTTCGTATCGATTACCATCGAATAACAATAATAAAAAATCATTTTTATCCGTCACCCAGTGCAGGCTCTCTTTCTATAGACCCAGAACGACATTCCTCAATTTTTTCACATTTTTTAAACGAGTACAGCAAAAAAAAACGTCAGGACGCTCCAGACCCATGTGTGTCTACGGAGGGTTAACCGACTCTGTTTTTTTCACGACGAAGCGATATCGCGATTCTTCAACGTCTCTGTTATGGTGAAAAAGTGATAAGCCCGAAGGAATCGAAATATAACAACTCGAAAAAGACATGACAAGATGCAACGTAAAGTAAACAATTAGTCAGACTTGAAAAATACGAAACAATGACGAGCATCGCGTTGTCTCGTGTAGCCACTGACGATATCACTCACATTTCGTAACCATAAACGTTTTTGAAATGGTTATTCAATACCATGCGCCGTATATTCAATGGCATTATTTATTAAGGTATGTATTTTCATATTTATACTTGTGTGTATATGTTTATGCTGTTTCCTTCGTTTCCGGATCCTTGACGTTGAGCAAAGATTGAGCTTTAGCTTTCACATTGACGTACTCGTCGTCTGGAAATTCAAAAAATCGAATATTACAGAAAAAATTGCATTCATAAACCGAAACTACAAAAAGAATCTCAGAATTTTATTTAATTTAATTGAAGAATTTAATTTAATAATAAAGAATGAATTTTTAACGCAGAATCCAAGTGACACAGCGAGCTTTAAGGTTTTTGTCTTACAAACCCGGCTACTCTACCATTAACTGGTTTTCATTATTTACAATAAAGTCAAAGTCCATCCAATGATGAAGGAAAAATTTCGAGCCACGACACCGAACATTTACCGAAGAATTATAAATTCCAAGGAAAATAACAGTAGAAAATGTTGGATATTTTGAAGAAACAAGTTCGTGTTAGTTACCAGACTCATTGTCGCTCATTTGACGAGGTGAAAGCCTGCAACCTCTGGCCAAATAAGATTTCAGTTTGCCAACACTTGCGAGAATCAGACCCAAGAATGGTGGCGAAGGATTTAGTGGCCTGGACAAGTACTCGGGATGATATTGCGTTGCGACGTAGTAAGGGTGATCGTCCAACTCGATTATCTCCATGCGTTGGCCCTCGTCATCGTGACCTAATTTCCATGTTACGATTATTTCGTTATTACAATTTCGGAATCCCCATTTGAATAATAATTTGTGGCGAAAAATTAGGAAACTCTTTTCGTTATCTTATCGACAATATTTTCTTAATTCTTACCGACGAATCTTAAACCAGAGGCCTCCAAGTCCGTCACGTAGTCGGGATTAACTTCGTATCTGTGGCGATGTCTCTCCTCTACACCTTCAACGTTTCCATACAATTGTTCTGGAAAAAAGTGGAAAAATGTTATTCCTTAAATTTTCTCAAGGCTCAGTTTTTGATTCCTATGAAATTTTCTTTACCGCAGCTCTGTTTTTTAAATTATGTCTTGTGAATTTTGAATTTTTATACAAAAATTCTAAAATGTCAAAATAAAAATTTAAATTTTTATCCAAATTTAAGACAGAAATTTTAAAACAAAAATTTAAATTAAATTGATACTGAATAATTAAAAATTGAAACTAAATTGATCAATATTAAAACTAAATAGAAAATTACATTGAAAATTAAATTAAAAATTGAATTGAAAATTAAATTAAAAATTGAATTGAAAATTAAATTAAAAATTGAATTGAAAATTAAATTAAAAATTGAATTGAAAATTAAATTAAAAATTGAATTGAAAATTAAATTAAAAATTGAATTGAAAATTAAATTAAAAATTGAATTGAAAATTAAATTAAAAATTGAATTGAAAATTAAATTAAAAATTGAATTGAAAATTAAATTAAAAATTGAATTGAAAATTAAATTAAAAATTGAATTGAAAATTAAATTAAAAATTGAATTGAAAATTAAATTAAAAATTGAATTGAAAATTAAATTAAAAATTGAATTGAAAATTAAATTAAAAATTGAATTGAAAATTAAATTAAAAATTGAATTGAAAATTAAATTAAAAATTGAATTGAAAATTAAATAAAAATTGAATTGAAAATTAAATTAAAAATTGAATTGAAAATTAAATAAAAATTTAACACATGAATAATTCAAAATTTGTTACTTGATAAATTCGTTACTTGATAAATACCAGGAACGTTAATGATCCTTAGTGCCATTAATTCCACTTATCAATTAATTTGAGAAGAACATACTTATGATCGAATCTTCGGTCCTGAACCGCGTGTATCTTTTGCCAAGTCTCATTGTTCCGCCCATTTGTCCTTGATTGTGTTCTGGCATATCAATGACAAGGGGATAAGCGGTTTCGGGATCGATTTCAGTGCTATTTGCTCCTTCGAGACCCAAGACGTTGCGAGCAAATTCGATCACAGCCATTTGGAGACCCAAACATATGCCAAGGAAGGGCTTCTTCTTGGTTCTGCACCAATTGCACGCTGCGATTTTGCCCTCGATACCGCGAGTGCCGAAACCACCAGGTACAATGACGCCACTGTAAATATCCAACAATCGTATTTTCATTTTAAAAATTCATTTAAAATCGTAACAAGGAAATTAACGCATCTAATGTTTTTAACGATTCCAATTGCCAACGAGTTTGCAGGCGGTTAAACGAAAAAACTGTCTTCGTTCGCTCTGCACGTTTTAACCCTGTAACGGTCACGTTATTTTTATTTTTATTTTTATTGTTTCACATTCCGGCAATTTTGAAAAATTCATTTCTCCGGTAAAATTTAACGAAAAGAGTTCATCTTGGGCGCATTCTTTTCGTTTTTCAATGCAGGATCACGTGAGCCTGGGGCAATTTCACTTGAAGTAAAAAATTAGTCAAAAATGTGCCAAAACGAGAAAAAAAAAAGGAGAACGAAGGGAGAAAGTGCGCGGGATTTAAAGTCGTCCGGGGGTCGTTTTTGAGCGCAGATTACCGTTCTAGGGTTGAACGCGTTCGAAGCATGCTGTAATTTTGTCAAATATTTGCCTAAATACAGATTTCCTACGACGGAATTCACCACGTTCATTTCTTTCTAGCCCTTTCTATTCCTTTCTCGCTAGGAATGAGAGAAAATAAAAGGAATATTTTGGAACAGGCTACAAACAGTGAGGACATGAATTACTTACTCGCTTTTGCAGAGCTGTTGCCAAGCCTCGTGATACAGAACTGGGTCGTTCTGTTTCGTAGCTTGTTCGAGATTCGCAGCCTCGATGTACTGAAATCGAGAAAAAATCACAATTTAATTTTCCACTTTTCTTCCGCAAATTCTTGCAGATAATTATTCGCTCCGATACGAGTAGGCAGAAAAAATCGTTATTAACGATATTCCATTTTTTTCGCATTTTTGGCGTATTCGGAAATGAAATTCAGTGATTTGATAAATTTGTTGACGATCTTGAAATTTGCATCGTTGAAGTCCAACGAAAAATGTTTTATCCATCCACCGTTTTTTTCTTTTCATTTTCGAAATCACCTCAATTATTTCTTCTTTGACATTCAGTTCAATGGGTCTCTCAGACCCAGTGTGGAAAATACGAAACTGGGTCTCTCAGACCCAGTGTGGAAAATACCTGACTGGGTCTCTGAGACCCAGTGTAGAAAATACCAGACTGGATCTCTCAGACCCAGTGTGGAAAATGACCGACTGGGTCTCTCAGACCCAGTGTGGAAAATGACCGACTGGGTCTCTCAGACCCAGTGTGGAAAATACCAGACTGGGTCTCTCAGACCCAGTATGGAAAATACCAGACTGGGTCTCGCAGACCCAGTGTAGAAAATACCAGACTGGGTCTCTCAGACCCAGTGTGAAAAATACCAGACTGGGTCTCTCAGACCCAGTGTGGAAAATACCAGACTGGGTCTCTCAGACCCAGTGTGGAAAATACCTGACTGGGTCTCTCAGACCCAGTGTGGTGGAAGCAGAATCTATCAAACCGAAAACTTTAAGTTTTTGGGGTGCAAAAATTGTCATAGACGGATACTGCGTGTTAATTTTTGGATCTGCGTTCGATGAATGGAATAAAACAATGAATTTCGTTGTATTTTCAAGATGCAAACTTGAAAATCGTATTTGTTGTGGATTTCAAATACTCTAAGCAATTTCATCGGCATATTATTTTTCCAGAAATCATTCACCAGGTTGTGTCGATTTTGCGTTTATTTGTGACGTTGGAATCTTCAACGAAATCCCTATTGTGCTTACCGTTAAATTCAATGAATAACCGACTTGGATGGAAGAATGCTGTAGAGCTTTCCTCACTGAGGCGTAAGAATCCTCGAGTTTAGTGTATTTTCCCACGAGAGCAATGTTAACGTTTTTACGAAGATGTTCAATGCGCTCGGCGAGATCGCGCCATTTTTTCATGAACGGACGTGGCCTCGGCATCGTGATGTTCAGTTGAAGTCTGTCGTTCAGAAATTCAATGATACCTTGACTTTCCATCAACAATGGGACTTTATAGATCGATGATAAATCGTGGATGGTAAGAACCTAAAAATCCGAATGAATCAATCATTTATTTGCAAGCTGTTTCACTGATTTCTTGCCGGCGATGGAAATCATACCTGCTCTGGGGCAACGTGACAGAAATTGGAAATTTTTTCCTTTACAGTTTCCCCGATCGGGTTTTCTGATCGGCAAACTATGAGATCGGGGGAGAGACCGAAACCTCGTAGTTCTCTGACACTCGCCTGTGTTGGTTTAGTTTTCGGCTCTCCGGTCGATCGAGGCTGCAATTCAAAGTTTTGTAAATTCCTCACCTAGATCATTATTATTGTTTATCTTTCATGCCGGCCGATGAAAATTGTATTACGTTCAAGGAGGTTCTATCGCCATAATCATAATAGTATTTACAAAGAAATAGCAAAATCATGAGATCAAATTTTCCCAAGATAATGTTTTGACGTTTAGCGTGAATCTTCTGGAGCCTCGTATTATAATGTGTAAACAATTTGAGGAGGTTTTACCGTCTGGTTATCGAGATATTCAGTTTTTTAAATCGGAATTTTAACATGAGGTCTCATGGGAAGTTGCGAAAAAAGACGATATTTTACAACAAATAACTCGATTTCCAGACGGTCAAACTTTCTCAAAGTTCACTTGCAGTTGAGTATGATTGTTGAGAAGGTTCATACGGATTTCAAACAATTCAACTCAAAATTTATCCAACGCCTGATAAACGATAGAATCTCTTTAAAAAAATACGAAGAGGACGTGAAAAATGTTTCTTCGTATTTTCGAGATTTTTTTTTTACGAACCTGTGGTACGAGGGACACATGAGCACAGCAAAAGTTTTCCTTTTTAACTCGGAACTGGAATTGCCGGAAAGCTTCGACATAAGGCATTCCTTCGATATCTCCAATAGTGCCACCCAGTTCGACGATGCATACCTATTTACAAAGTGAGTGAATTTTCCGAACAAAATGTGTCAGAAGTCTTGGACTCTGATGACACTGAAATTTGCAACGTCGAGATTCAACGAAATTTTTGTTTGTCTATTCATTACTTATCGAATTTTCAAAATCATGGCAAATTTTCGTGTCCTTTGAGTTTTTAGGTCACAAGGGAGGATCGTTTTATTGTCCAGACCAAATATTAACTTATTAATTATTGAATTATTACAATTATTATGAAAAATTAAATGATTAATTATTTAAATAATTTTGAATATTAAATTACGAGCTCTGCTGAAGAACGAACAGAATTTCGTTGCATTCCAACGATGCAAACTCCAACATCATGAAATTAGTCACATAATCATTCTCTGCCGAATATTTCCTTGCCATGTTATCAGTTTTACGATTTTATTGGTAAAAGTTCGGAAAGCCTAAGAAATTGGCTTCTAATAATTTTAACAAGGACTGGAAAATCAACGTTTATTCCATCTCGGAGATGAATGAATTTTCCAAGTCATTGAACTATTAGCAGAGTCCAGAAACTTGGGGGTTTCTACGGCTGAGAATGTATGTGCAAAACATGCTTAAGCATGCAACTTCATTTTTGTATTGTGATATTATTTAAATTACCACTGGCTTATCACCGTCTTCTGTTACAGGTTGACTGGACACTCTTTCGACCCATTCTTGTATAGCGTCAGTAATGTGAGGTATAACTGTTGCAAGATTAAATTCATTATTGTATAGTGTTTCGTCTTTCATTAACATCGCTTGGAAAATAAAAGTCTGCAATTATTTTTGGTTCATATGGAATAATTATTGATATTTCATTCGAATCTCTTTGTAAACTGTCTATCAGTCGTTTGACTGTGTGTCCCGTCGTTTAACTGTGTCCTGTACATGGAACAATAATTTTATAAAAAATTCTGTGACAACGAATATTGGAAAGGGAGAATCTCACTGTGCATCAGAACGAAAATTTACAATACCAACAATACTAATCTTCAGATACCAACAATACCAATCTTCAGAATACATGGGAGAAAAATCTGCAGCAATATTTTTTGACGAGGTACTAAAAATTTTCCGATAATTCTTGCAGTTTAACCTTCGGTAGACACACATGGGTCTGAGCTGTCCAGCGCATTCAGCAAGCGGCGTGAATTTATCTTTTTCGTATCGATTACCATTAAATAATAATAAAAAGGAATGTTTATCCATCACTCAGCGCAGCATCTTTTTCTATAGATCCGACACTGATTTCCTGATTTTTTTTACATTTTTTAAACGAGTCCAAGGACAGTAAAAAACTGTAGGACGCCCCAGACCCATGTGTGTCTAGGGAGGGTTAAAACTAGCTATATTTCAGCTAATCTTTGGGTACGTTTTTTGGTTTATTGTCTATGAAACTCTGTTGAGACTAAATAAATAAATAGATAGACTATTTTTACTTTCAATTAGAACGGTTGATTGTACGATGTTGAAGTTTGCATTGTTGGAATACAACGGAATTCATTGTTCCATTTCATTTTTTGAAAGCAGAGCTAAAAATGAACACGCAGTGTCCGTCTGCGACAATTTTTGAAAATCAAAAACAAAAAAAAAAAAAAAATGTTTTTGGATTGAAAAATTCTGCTTCTACCACACTGGGTCTGAGAGACCCAGTCTGGTATTTTCCACACTGGGTCTGAAGGACCCGGTCTGGTATTTTCCACACTGGGTCTGAGAGACCCAGTCTGGTATTTTCCACACTGGGTCTGAGAGACCCAGTCTGGTGTTTTCCACACTGGGTCTGAGAGACCCAGTGAACTGAACGTCAAAGGAAAATCGAGGCGATTCCGAAAATAAAAAAAAAAGGCATAACGATAAAATATTTTTCGTTGCGAGTCCAACGATGCAAACTTCGATGTCGTTTGATTATTTTCTGCACGTTTTGCATATTTGCGTCCATTTACCTTGCACCGTCTTTCCCAAATAATCTCCTTGACGTTCCTTTGTTATGACACTCTGATAAATTTTCCCTGTCGTTATATTGTTGTCCCGATGGAGGGTGACATCGAGGAAACGTTCGTAGTTTCCAAGATCGAGATCGACCTCGCCACCATCGTCGAGGACGTATACTTCTCCTGCAATGTTTCGGTTCGGTGAGTGAAATTATTCCGTGAAACGTTGTTATAATCAGTAAAAGATGGATTTTCATTTAAAATTAGGAGCCGCATTCGGAAAAATTATTTTCCAACGTTCGAAATTTGTAAATAAAAAGAATAGGGAATCGGAGCCCATCGGCAGATTCAAAATTTCCGCGCTGCCGTTGACTCGCGAAACTTTCAGAACTCTAACGCGTTACAGCAGCTTGCGGATTGGTTGAGGAAAGATTCAACGACGAGCGAGCGTTTTTTTTGCTCAACCAATGCGCGGTAGCGGCGATCGGAAATATGTGGCGTTGCGAACGCCAAAACATGCTGGTGCGTATGGAAAGGGCGCGCTACGCGCCAGGCGCACAAAATGGCTACTGAGGCCACATGGTTGTCGAAGGACGACAATGCAAAGCGAAATGTAATGTTTTGCCGAAGAATTGAGCCAACAAAGACAAAAGGATTCGTGAGATTTTATTTTTTAGCCAGCACGTCCAACTGCGCGTATCTTACCGTGTTCGTACGGCGAAAAAGTACCCGCGTCTATATTTATGTACGGATCGATCTTGATAGATGTCACATGAATGCCACAGTGTTTTAGAATGGTACCGAACGAGCTTGCGATAACGCCTTTGCCAACTCCGCTTATCACGCCCCCCGTAACCAAAATATATTTCATGATTGAATTCCTTTTTTCACAATTATTTTCGTAAGAATTGCAAGTGTTGCTTTTATCGGAAGAAACAAGGGAGGTCTTGATGCTTGCCAGACACTTGACGGACTGGACCAAGCCAGTGCAGTGCCGGGAAGAAAAACTCACTCGTACTCGTTTCTCATTGGCTGCTTAAGAACGTTAATTGTTCTGCAGAGGCTTGCGCCCTCTATGCGGCCTTGAATTTCACGTCGAGACTAAAAATTCGCGCAAATGTTCTTACAAACCGATGTTGTTGGATTTAGATCAAAATTTCCGTCATCAAAAACCTACTTTTTCTAGAATCTTTGGCAACTCGAGATAACGCCAAAATCAAAATAGACAACAATTGATTGATTATTACGTACAGTGCGTCCGGCGAGTATGGTGGCGCCGCAGCAACCACGTGGTTTTGAACATTATCACGATGTTGAAGTTTGCATATAAATACAACGAAATCCATTTTATTTCATTTTTCGAAAGCAGAGCCAGAAATTAACACGCAGTGTCCGTTTATGGCAATTTTTGCAAATCAAAAACGTTAATGTTTCCCATTCGATAGAATCTGCTTCCACCACACTGGGTCTGAGAGACCCAATGAACTAAATGTCAAAGAAAAATTGAGGTGATTCCGAAAATTGAAAAGTATTTTTCAATATCGAACACTATCACGTCACATGAGCTTTTAGTCTTTTTAATCCGAAATTCCTATCGTGTATGAACTTTACTCCCGAAACATCGCTGCTCGGTACGTCTGCGGACTTGCCCCGATCACTACAGTGTTGGAGCAGTGTCAGCAAATACATTATATAATTTTTTCAACATATATATTTTTAGCTTTTATTCCCACGTGTTTTGAAGCCGCGGCCATTTTTCGAAGTATATATTTCATTAGTAAATAAAATAACGTGTCAAAAAGACTTGACATGGCAAAAACTTTGAGTGCCAAGATCGGACCATCCATCCTGAACGCAGATTTAGCTCAACTTTACGAGGAATCCCAACGATTAGTTGACAATGGTGCTGATTATCTTCATCTCGATGTCATGGACGGCCACTTTGTGCCTAACCTCACTTTTGGACATCCCATCGTTAAGTGCTTGAGGAACAAGATTAAAAATGCTTTCTTCGAGACACACATGATGGTTTCGAACCCTGAACAGGTGCTTATCTCCAGCTATGTCCTCGAATTTTTAATTTCATCTTTCGGAGCGATACTTATTCCAATAATCGAAGCCCCAACTTGCTGAGTCATTGAATAATCGTCAATTTTATTGAAATCGATATTTCCCAGTAATTTTGCGCAGTCAACAAATATTTTCACCTTTTTTTTATGACATGCCCACGCTATCGTAACTTTCGTGCCAAATCGTCGTTTCCCAGACCTGGATTCCTATTTTATCCTTTTTTTCCCGCCATTATCAAAAGCCTAAGTTGAACGATTTTCGAGAATCTTGGGATCGAAAAGAACAACGAAGTTTCGTTATTAAAAATCTACTTTTCTGCCATGAAGTGTGAATCGTTGATTCGATAAATTATGGTGACACGAAAAACTACTCGAAAATCCAGAAACCACTGTTTTATCTGTTTTTAACAGTGGATAGAGCCCATGGCTGATGCAGGTGTGAATCAATACACGTTCCATGTAGAGCCTGTTGAGGATGTACCATCGGTATGCAGGAAAGTCAGAGAGGCAGGAATGCAGGTAATTAATGAGCAATTGACTAAAAAATCAAATAAATAGCTCAGACGATTCGTACGGCTCTGAAGTTTGCAACGTTGAAATTTAACGAAAAATATAAATGTATATTAATTATTTATTGAATATTGGAAATCATGGAAATTTTTCGTCTTGATTGAGTTTTCAGATCGTAAGAGAGGATCGTTTTATTGTCCAGACCAAATATTAAATGATTAATTATTTAAATAATTTTGAATATTAAATTACGAGCTCTGCTGAAGTACGAACAGAATTTCGTTGCATCCCAACGATGCAAACTCCAACATCATGAAATTAGTCACATAATCTTTCTCCACCGAATATTTCCTTGCCATGTTATCAGTTTTACGATTTTGTTGGTAAAAGTTCGGAAAGCCTAAGAAATTGGCTTCTAATAATTTTAACAAGGACTGAAAAATCAACGTTTATTCTATCTCGGAGATGAATGAATTTTCCAAATGATTGAAATATTGACAGGGTCGAGGAACCTGTTGGTTTAATCGACGTTTTTTCTCGTGATTTTTTAGAAAAATTTTCTAGCCTTTAGTCTACAAATAGCAAAAATGGGCTTTTTACATTTTAATTACAATTCAGGTGGGTGTTGCCCTCAAACCTGGTACTCCTGTCGACGTCGTAGTCGACTATGTGGACCAAGCGGACATGGTTTTAGTAATGACTGTGGAGCCTGGATTCGGCGGTCAAAAGTTCATGCAATCGATGATGGAGAAGGTTGCATGGTTGAGAAAGAATTATCCCACGTTAGATATCGAAGTTGATGGGGGTGTGGGTCCGAACACGATTCAAGCTTGTGCCCAAGTAAAAAAAATAATCATTTGAGCCTCCGTAGACACACATGGGTCTGAGGGACCCTACCGTTGTTTGCTGTATTTGGAAGCGTTGAAAAAATCTGAAAAAAATCAGAAAAGTAGTTTTGTATCTATAGAAAAAGATGCTGCACTGGGTAATGGATAAAAACTCTTTTTTATTATTTTTATTTGATGGCAGTCGATACGAAAAACGAGAAATTCACGCCAATCCATGAATGGGCACTCCAGACCCATGTGTGTCTTCGGAGGGTTAATCGAACAACAATCAAGCGTTGCATCAGGAAATAATTCGTTTTTTTTTCCTAAAGGCTGGAGCCAACATGATCGTGTCAGGAACAGCTGTGACGGGTTCGGACGAACCGGCCAAAGTAATCAGAAGTTTAAGAGACACTGTCGATAGTTTTATCAGAAAATAGAAACGGACATTCAATTTTTCGTGATACACGATTTGTATACAATATTTTTATAAAATGTAATTATTCGTACGGAAGCATCGAATCGGTGTATTATTATTATTTCAAATGCCATTCCGCCTCATGCCCGTCGTCATGGGCAGCCGAGCCTCCAATAAAAATGTCTTTGAGGCAACGAAAATTGAATTTTTCGAATGTACTGAAAAATGCAGAATATCTCGCTCGCTATTAAAGCCAAATAAACAAAAGCTGCAGCAGGACCATTAGTGAGTATCCATGCTTCGGAAATGTGGGTTATTATTGGAGGAAAACGATGTCGAAGTTGGCATCATTGGGTCGCAACGAAAACCAATCATTTTTAATATCCGAGGGCAAAATTTGCATTCGGTATTCGCTGACGACAATGGGACGCTCTTTTTTGCCAATGGAAAACTGAATTAACTAGAAAAATTGCAAAGATCGCATTAATAATGAAAATAATGAATAAAAACATGTTTCTCGTTGTTTTCCAACGATGCAGACTCCAGTGTCAGGAAAAAAAGATGTAAACAGTTTTTCATTCTCCGCTTACGCCTCTGAATCTCCATTTCTATTTATTAAATTATTTGCCTGAACCGCTCGAGTCCGATTCGTACATTTTTCCCGTCTCAGCACGAGTGGGCCCGTTTTTAACGACTTTGGGATCGTTGGCCGGTTGTGGGACGAACTGGGGATGGGAGAGAGCTGGATTTTTGGGAACGAGTTTATTCCTCAGTTCAGAAAGACTGAGAAGAATAGCTTCTTCCGTGCGAATAGTTCTGGAGCCTTGTTGCGGGCAAGTGTTGATGTATTTGTCGAAAAGAAGCGCCGGGTCATTCAGATCGAGATTAGGATCGAGCTCCAGAGCGCTTTCCAATCCGGAGAGTCCACCAAAAACTACGATGGCGTGATTGTAACCAAGACTGCCCGGCTCAAGGTCGTCCACGCTTTGACCTTTGTCCGAAGTTCCCACGCAAAGGTCGTAGCCTCCGGAGTATGGGCTCTTGGCGATAACTTCGGTGAGGTTCGCCGCCAATCGCACGCTGTATCCCCAGTAAATTCCCGTCTCTGCTCTCGGCGTCAAAGGCGTGACGATGCGACCTTTGAGTTTTTTTGGGTTTTCTTGGTTTTCTGGCATTTTGACAGTGACTCTGGTGCCACAGGGCAAAACTTTGTCGACGTGAACGTCGTGCAACAAGCCTACGTTGACCTGCGAGCCTTTTCCGTGTTTAATGGGTTTGTTGGTGACGATGCCTTCGCGAAAGAGCGCAAAATCTTGCTGTCTCAGGTGGTGGGGCGCGTCGAGAGGATTCAAAACTCCGGCGTACTGTAAATCTTGGTGCAAGGGGAAAAAGTGTTTTCTGAGATATTGCGGACATTCCAAATATTGTAAAATTCTTGCCAATTGTAAACAAGCGATTCTTTGCTCTCCGAACGACTCGTCGTTGCGTGTTTTTTTCTTTTCTCCGTCCCTTATTTCGCCCTTGTCGTCGAACACTACAACTTCGTCGATTTTAAAAACACACGCTGCCCGAGCGATCTGTCCAGCGAGATACGTCCGCAATTCTGCAGATTGTGCATTGTCCAGAATCGAACCCGGCACCGCTATACTCACGGTCGAAATCACCGGCTTCTCCAAGTCCCGCTTGCTCTCTTCCGCAGCCACCGCGTTCGCCTCTTTCGCTGTTTCTTCCTTTTTCACTTTTTTTATTAACCTCTCTTCCCGCCACAGTTTCCGCTTCTCTTTGTGCTCCCGATTGTGCTCTTTCCAACTTTTTCCCGTGTTCACCGACATTCCTACTCAGTCAAATTTATTGTCGATTGCCAAACGATTCAACAAAATCTCGTCATCGAACTTGTTTTGAGACGATTAAAAGAATTTGGAGGTTATGTCGTTATATTCGAGCCGCCACGCTCATTCCACGACGACGATTCGACTTTATCGATGCTCGATGCAAAAGAAACTCCCTTGATCACCGACCAGCGGTAAAACCAACGTCCTAATAGCTCTGCAGAAAACGAATGTCAACCTCGCGGTCGGTAATTCTTCTCGAAAGATGATAAAGTTCGAGGGACTCGTTGATTTCTTTTAGTAATCGAATTTTTATGTGCATTTTACGGTCAACGTTTAGGCAATGCAGTAACACGAATAATTACATGAAATTAATGACACAGATTCGCGCGTGCTAACGTTTGTTGAATACGCAGGAAAATTCGCTGCGCGAGAAGTATTTTTCCCGCTATATTAGCAGGCGAACAACAACAATCTTTCGAGTCTCTCAAAAAATCGTAAACAATCGCGTGCCAAAGTAATTCCAAGAACGTTAATTATCAGGCGTTGATAGATCGGAGGAATAATTAGAAGTTTATTCCGAAGTGGAAACTAATATTATATGTAGCAAACTTTTCCTAGATCCGGTTTGCCTCCGCATATTTATTTATTCTCTGCTCGCGCAATTGCGTCACGCTGAACCGTCATACGCGAAAAAAGGGAGGTTAAGAAACTGATTCGGACTTATAAATTCGTGGAAAGCCAGTGGTCTCTATTGTGTGAGTTTTGGACATGAATTGAGTGCAAAAAAATCTTTTGGAGTGTGAAGAAAAATTAGCGAAATAACGAAAATGGCCGCCGCGAGGTCTGGAGCGTTTGGACGACAGAAATCGTCGATGTGATATATCGCGACTGCAGGATACACCGCGTGTGCGAATTCCGAAGCATTGTGGAAAGGACAATTGCGATATGAAAAATAAGAAAAACTCGAGATGCTCGACCAATGGGAGGGCCAAGTTGGCGGTAAGAATGGAGAATGAACGGAAAGTGAAGGTTCTTGTGCGGAGCAGTGGTTGAGGATCGGTTACCGGAGGACGGCGGCCATGGTTGTGGAACGGCGATCGAGCTAGTAGCTCGCGAGCCGTTGCTCAGCTCGTCCAAGCCGGGTCTCTCGATGCTCCGCGAGCAAGTCTGACTTGTCAACGTTGAAAGTCGCGTATTTATGCGGATCGAGGTTTTTTTTGTCCGAATTTCCAAATATTAATTCGACTGAAATTTGCAGTCGAATCAAACGAGTGAATTCGGTTAAAAAAAAAAAGTAAACACGATTAAATCGCAGGCGGTAAAAAAAGGAAATGTTTGGTGATTTCAACGGGCGAATCGGCGACGTTCCGCGCATGAAAACCCGCGCGACGAGTGAATAGTTTCCCTGTAAAAACGCGGTCACCCGTAGTGTCGTTAATTCCAAAATAAACTAAAAATCAATCATCAATTATTATCCGATAAAATTGAATTTAAAAAAAAATAATAAAAAAGCCAGAGTGTACTCAATGGGGTAAATGTAACAATTAGTCATTATTGGGCTCTCGCGCTCGGATTTTAATCGGTCACTTGGCATACTCCAGTTTTGCCGATGTAGAAAAATTCGAGGTAGGAAGCACGTGCCATGGGAGACGCTTCGGGGTCACGCTCGTCGATCACGTCGATACTGAGTAATGAGATGCACTTATTCGAGACGCTCTTTTACAAAAAACAATTATAAACATTTTTTCGATTGTGTTTTATCGAAAAAATTGTGTTTTTTAAGTTATGACGTGGAATCAATATTGAAAACGACTCTCCGCTAGTCACGAGCTTTTGCTCGAATAATCGGGTCGATTAATTTTGAGGATTTTAATAAAATACATCGATAGGGAAAGCCAAAACGAGGATTGGCCAGTAACGGGGCATTGAGTAACGGCTAAATTTGGGAAATGGTGAAAAATTCGCGTTTTTGGATACACGGAAAAAGCCCGATGGCCCGGCATGATCGAAAATAATCTTCGATCGTTGCGGAGTGACGAAAATTAGTTGGGAGCATAAATCGGTGGCAGGTGACTCGTCGAGCCGGGAAGTGTGTCGACGAGACTGCCTTCTCTTTGCTACGCGGACGCACAGTGTCAACAAGAGGATCGACGCTTATTCGGATAAAACGTTGGCTAATGTAGCGCAATGTTTGTTGGTTGGACCGTTCTGGCGGCGGCTGCTTGCCTCCTCATTGCTGCCGGTGAGACTTTTCATCTTTTTCTATGATTATTCGCACCGCGCACACGAGACCATTGGAAATTTCGACCAATTTTTCACTTAAATCGAGTTTACATCGATTTAACCCTCCGTAGACACACATGGGTCTGGGGAGTCCTACCGATTTTTTACGCTTCTTGTACTCGTTAAAAAAATCGGAAAAAATTTACCAAAGTAGTTTTCGATCTATGGAAAGAGAGCCTGCACTGGGTGATGGATGAAAATTATTTTTCTTCCTCATAGAGCAAACTTATATTAAATCCAGAGAAATAATGATGAGCTACTTTTTATTGTATCGTCGTAAATGATTTTGTATGTAAGAGAAAAACTGAAAACGAAAATTTAGATTTGACCGTCGCCATACAACGTCCTTAAGACGTCATTTGAAAATTATTTTTTACCATCCCGCGCATGCATTCTCAGCGATGAAAAATATCTGCTGCCTTGAAAAGTCGTGACGCAATAACAAAAATTCATCAAATACTTCGGAGGAGACTGCGCAATTAACAGGAACCTCTTCACAAGAATGCGTGATTGAGTTATTGCGGCAACGCTTTTTCATACCGCAAGTTGTTTACAAGAAAAATTCAACATTTTAATTATTTATGTCCCTCATAACACAATGTTCATGGTATTCAATGTTTATAAAAAAATGTACAGTATTGAAGGCGTTATAGTTGGCAAAAATTATCGAAGCATTTGCGCGACATTTAATGATCAAGTTTCGCGAGATTTTTCGTTCCACATTGATGCATATTTCACGAGGTATATTGTTAATAAAAAAATGTTGACAAGAAATACCTAAAAATTCGAACGGGAATTTCGTCGGCTCAATTCGTGTGTGACTCGATCGAACGCAGTCTTTCTTTTTTTTTACTTTTTATTTGGACGGACATTCCGATCCGCGATCCGAACCAAGAGAATCCAGAGCGGACGTAATTAAAACGTGAAAATGGTGGGAATTGGAAATATTAAAAAAACGTCTAGAAAAACCGGAAAAACGGGACACGTTGAGATGGAAACGGGAAGAGGAAGTAAAGGCGAGCATCAAATGTTGCAATTTCAGGAGTGAGGATCGTTTTCAATGACTCTCCAGCTTCATGAACGTAATTTCAGATGGAATAACGTCTCAGGGTTCTATTCCCAACAAATTACCGTAAAGTTAAGAATTCCGAAGTGAATTCAACATTCAAAGTCACGGCAAAATTCACGGGAATAAAAATCGACATTATTTTATGTTTACGAGGAATTTCGTAGTCACAGGAAAACATACACGTACAATTCAAAATTCGGGAAATTTTTATGTATATCATGAGCCTGAAGTTTGCAACGTTTGGCCCCAACGAAAAATACGTTTTTTTTATTAATTGTTTGTTCAATTTTAAGAACCAGAACAATTTTCGCACTGATTTTGTCTTTGGACGCTAAAAAATTATCGTTTCATTGTCCGGACCATATATTCAGTGAGAATCTTGAGATTTGCCCAAGAAAAAAGGGAATTTCGTTGCGTTTTAACGATGGAAACTTCAACTTCGTGGTATGTCACGATTTCGTATTATCTCTGGACACCCTAGACCCATGTGTGTCTAGGGAAGCGCGCTAATTGTATAGTTTGTCTACGGAAGGTTAATGAAAAAAATTCAATTTAATTCTGTAAATTTGGTTTATCAGATTAACTCTCCGCAAACATAGTTTTTTTATATTTGTCGGTTATATACACGAGTATAGGTAGGGAACCGCAGAAAGGTGTTGAATCGGGTCACCAGACAACGCACAAGAAACGAACGTGGATCTTTTACCGGTCTGCTACGACGGCCAGGAGGAAGAGGGGGAGAAAATCTTCCGCGAAAAATGTAACGTGCCAGTCTCACTTGTAACAAGCAAAGTGTGTGCTTCTAGTTTTAGTGTTGCGCTGTGTGTCTTTATACCGGCAACGAATCTTTATATGCCAGCGTACTCGATGAACTTGCCTCGTTTTCCGTCTCTTCGCCTCTCCAATGCCATTAAAGGACGATGATGTTTGGATGCATCATCGTCGCGGAATGGAACGCTGCACATGATTTTACAAATTCTGACTCCGGTATTTGGTCGATTTTACATTTTATATGAAATTCGTTTGAAACGCAATGTCAGATTTTCTCTCTATAACGATGGTTCGTTAACATCGCCATGAATATCCTCGGTATTAGAATAAGAATTAACCCCCCCTAGACGCACATGGGTCTGGGGCGCCCCACGGATTTTTACTGTACTTGGACTCGTTTAAAAATTATGAAAAAATGCAGGAAAGTAGATTCGGATCTATAGAAAGAGCGGCTGCATTGGGTGATGGACAAAAATTCTTTTTATTATTGTTATTTAATGGTTATCGATACGAAGAACGAGAAATTGACGCGATTCGCTGAATGGGCTGGACAGCTCCCAGTCCCATGTGTGTATACGGAGGATTAACGATATTGGAATCTGGAAAAGTTGATCAACTTGATCCTATTTTTCATTTTTGTCGTTTTTGCATTTTCTTTGAATTTCGGGTGAAACGCAATGTCAGATTTTCTCTCTTGAACGATGGAACTATGGTTCGTTGACGTTATTGAAAAAAAGTCTCGGTATTGCAATAAGAATCAGCCCTCAGTAGACACTCTTGGGTCTGGGGCGTTCTACCGTTTTTTCCTGTACCTGGAGAAGTTTTAAAAATCTGAAAAAATTGAGAGAAATAGTTTTGGATTTATAGAAAAAGAGGCTGCATTGGGTGATGGATAAAAATTCGATTTTATTATTGTTATTTAATGGCAATCGATACGAAAAACGAGAAATTCACGACATCGTGTGTCTACGGAGCGTTGACTATATGGAATCTCGAAAAGTTGGTAAACTTCATTATTTTTCATTTTTGTCGTAATTTCCATGGAAACGAGTGTAGAATAACGGAATTATGACAATTGGATAACGAGTACGTAGAAACTAGTAGTTTTAGAATATTTTGAAAGCATTGAACTCATACGACAGTAATTAACGGATGTTGGTGTGCGCTTATAGCGAACGGAGAAGCGATTCGTTCGCTCGTCCAACAAGAACAATGATCTATCTGTCCGTTAGCCGATCGTTTGAGAGCCAACGGCATTCCGGTATTTTGCTCATATACACACGGTAGAGATTCGATGACGAATCAACAGCAATATATTAATACGCCTGAAGAAAGGCCATTTCTCACTGAGCCAACCAGCAACGGCCCTGTGAATAAAAATCGCAATTTTCATTTCCTCGGCTTTAATCCGAAGGTGCGTCCAATTTAATGGAGGAAAGTAAGGCAGTAAATAAAACGTTCCATGAAGAATTATTTGAGTGCTAATTGAGGTAGGTTTTGTTGTTGCCACATTTTTTAATTAATTCACAAACGCACCTCAAATCGTTAATATATTTTCGACGATTAAAAAAACACCGCTTTTTTTATTCCGGATTTAAACAATCCTACCACTTCGTTGACCCCCCCTTATCCAAGGGGGGGATCCGAAATGATCTCAATTTTGAAAAAATCATATCTCCAGTAAAATGTAACGAAAAGGGTTCAACTTGGGCTCATTCTTTTTGTTTTTTAATACAGGACCACGTGAGCCTGGGGCAATTAGCTCGAAGTCAAAGAATTATTAAAAAATCCGGTAAAACGATAGGAGGACGAAGGGAGAAAGGACGCGGAATTTGAAGTCGTCCGGGGGTCGTTTTTGACCCCAGGTTACCGTTCTAGGGTTAACTACGCGGTCACGTCATTACATTATGCGAGATAAGTAGGTCCGATTCGGAATGGGAAGCTGCGGAGAAGAAACGTCATTTGGTAGGATATATAGGCGATCGTGTGTGGCATATGGAGAGAAGGCTCCAGGCTCGCGCATGAAAGTGAAGCGGCGGCGTTTTGCCGTGCTGGTCTCGAGGAATATTTAAGAGAATTGTATTATGAGGAGGAAGGCGCGGCGGCGGTACGACTTGGTCGTCGCGTTCACTGTGTTATGTTCATGCGGCCTCAGCAAAGTGAAAGTTCTCTTCTACTTTGACTCTAAGGCAGCGGGTTTCTGACTGGTTCTGTTGCTTGCCGGACTCGTGAAAAAAACATTTTCAACATGCATCCATATACTTATACCTCGACACATATATTTTTCTATATAATCAGGTATACATAGCCATGAGCTTGTATCCGCGTGAAAGAGAACTTTCGGCTGGCGGAGATGTGAGCGAATATGTGTACGCACACGTCCAGACGTGTTTCGAGGACCCGCCGTTCCCGGAAACTCAGCCACAGTGGAGATTTCATTCGAACTCTCCATATACGTCCTTGAACAGGTATCCGTAAGATTCTCTCGAGTTTACACTTTTCCCCGCATTGCAGTAACTCTGGAAATACCCAAAAGATCGAGGCAAACGCGAAACTTGGTTTCACTCATGGGATTTCATTAATCCTCCATTCGTTTTCATAGAATTTCACTATTCCCTTTGTTGTAACATGGACGAAGCTTACGTAGCTTAAGAAAGAGCAAAGTTTGAGAATTCGTGTCTATTGAATCTTGAAAATAAAAAAAAAACAAATAGATCACCGAACATTGAAATGTTTCTAAAATGAGTGTATAACCCTTGAGCATGACAAGTTCTCCTCATTGTTCTGGAACGGTAATCTGGGGTCAAAAACGATCCCCAGGCGACTTTAAATCCGTTTTCTTATCGTTTTACCACTTTTTTGAATAATTTTTCACACCTAGCTAAATTGTCCCAGGCTCACGTCATTGTGCATTGATAAACGAAAAGAATAAGCCCAAGTTGAACGATTTTCGTTGAATTTTACTGGAGATATGAATTTTTCAAAATTGGGGTCATTTTGACCCCAGGTTAGCGGAATAGGCAACAAAAAAATGAGGTTACCGTCCTAGGGCTAATGAACTGGAAAAGATCATGCAGAGAGAAAAGGTGTTAATCGTTCTATCACATGGTGTGAAACTTCGAATTTATTTGGGATTGTTTCATCGTTTTTCATGACGTTGGTCGTTTTTTTTGAAAATTACATCGTGACGGTTGGTTTGTCGACTTTGGGTTCAGGACCATTCTGGATAATTCATTAAAGACAAGAATTTTCTAGAGGCTCGTGAAAGGTACGAAGACTATCACTACAAATGCGGGAATCCAGCGATGTGACAAACCGCAGAAATGCAAAGCGTCTTTTTCTCTTCGTTTCTGGCCCGAGCTTTCCTTTGTCAATCTTTTGTTCGCTTTTATCTCCATAATCGTTTGGAAAGGCGTCGCTCATTCGAGTGCTCTTCGCAACGCTGAACTTCAATTCGGCTCGGACAATAAAAAGCAAAAATTTTGATTACCGTTGAGGCTTGAAGAGCGCGCCTTAATAGAAGCTCAACTTTAAACAGAAAATGTAATCCTGCCGGAGATTTTCATGGGGAATCTCTTAGATGAGGTTTACTTGCCATGCATTAACAAATAATAAAACATTGCTGCGATGAATTGTGTACAATACAATAAAAAGTGGGTCATAATTATTTCTCTGGATTATTCCATTTATATTCACCATGACGTTCTCTAAAACCTGATTCTCGCATAGCGTTTCTAATTGTTCCCGTTTCGAAACGTGTGAAGAGTAAACTTCGACTCTCGACGATGGAATTATTCGAAAAAATTCTAATGAACCCTCAAAGCTTCTGTAACAAATTACATTAAGGACGTTGCAAGGCGACGGTCGAATCTAAATTTTCATTTTCAGTTTTTCTTACATAAAAAATGGCTTACGAGCCCAAGTTGAATAAAATGGTTGTTACAAATTGACTCAAGAACAACATACTCCAAATCCGAGATTTTCCGAGGTAATCTTTATTTGTTACATAATAAACAAAATTGCGAAAAAAAATTTACGAATGATTTTTTTGAAAAAAATAAATAAAGCTTCTTCGATATTACATAAAAGTGTTTGCAAAGTTTTAAGAGGCTTCACTGTTTAGAAATCGAAATATTTAATGTTGAAAATTGCAACTTTTAACACACGCTCTTTTGAGAAACTACTGAAAATTGGGATTTTTATAAATAAATATCTCGACTCCTACATGGTGCAACCTCTTAAAATTGCGCGAACTATTAGATACCACCATTCTTTTTGTGTGATTCGAATTTGGAGGAATTCTATCCATAAGAAATTTTGCATACAGTGTGCTTAAATAATAATGATGAAAAAAAAATTTTATCCATCACCTATAGTCCAGGCTTTCTTTCTATAGATTCGAAACTGCTTCCCAAATTTTTTGGGATTTTTTAAACGAGTCCAAGTAAAGTAAAAAACGGTAAGACACCCCAGACCCATGTGTGTCTACGGCGGATTGATTGAGAGAATTATCTTGACACAGTCCGTAATAATTCGTCTCTCTCGTAACATTGTCGAAGAATTCGCGACGACGAATCGTCGTACGTTATCTGCGTTAATATCGACCGCCATTTTGGTACTTTTTTTAAGAAGTTCGTCCACAGGAAGTTGGCTATTTTATTGTAGATGCGAGAAAGAGGATCCATCATCGTTATCCAATTTCTTGAGGATGCGTTTCTATATATAGCAAATGGCATACTTTTCCTTTCGTGCATTTAAATAATCACACATCTGTATAAATACTTGTATCATGCCTTGGGAATTTCCGAATGCTTATTCGGTCGTTCTGGTTCAACGAACCGGCTCCTTCCCAGTAATGAATACACACACACACATTCCACGAAGGACTTTCTTCCTTGTGCAACCAGAGTGGCAATGTCTTCACAAGTTTTTCGAAAGTGTTTCTAAATTCGTAGCCTGCTACCATTGCCACGTGTTGTTACGTTGATGCTCGTATCGCTGGAAAATTAATTTCATGATATAAGGTGGACATTACGTCGACAATCTCAATCTCGGCGAATTCATAATCTAAATTCATCACGATTTTCCAAGCTGATTAATTGCACTCTGTCCTTAAATAAAGAAATTGATTTTCAACAATAACATGATATTTAAAATTTTGTCAAAATAAGATCGAGGAAGTGGTAGCAAACTTTATCTTTCTCTCTTTATTCGTCTGGTTGAGACTCGTGAATAGGAAACTCGTCAAAACACACTGGGTCCGAGAGACCCAGAAATCATTCAGTTTTTGATTTTCGAATATTTTCATAGACGGACAATGCGCGTTAATTTCTCGGTCTGCTTTTGAAAAATGAAATAAAATAATGAAATGGTCGTCGAAATCTCGAATTCTCGAGACACTAATTGTCGTCCTTTGAGTTCTGGAAAAATAAAATTTTGCATACGTTCTTGTCCGTGGGCAATGTGCTCCGGTAATTAATGTTTTTCTCGTAATCTCTAGACACTGAGGAAAGAAGATCCGAGTGAATAAAAGCGCACGAGCGATAATAATTGAACTGTATAGTTTGTGCGATTGTAAAATCTTTCTCGATCGGTAGCAGAGCACGAGATCGTGTCTCGACTCGCGGTGATGTATAAATTGTTCAGTACACAAAAAAAAACAACTTTTTCCTTGCTTTCTCTTCGAGTATCGTTGCTTCGAGCGTTCGAGATTTAAAAATCGTTGGCGTGGATCGAATCGACATGTTAATATCGTTAGTTGGCGATGTGAACCAAACGAAATGCAAACGTCGCATCAATGAATGAGAAAAAGAAATTTGAACCCTTTCGCGGTTGCTCCAAGCGGATGTCGGGAAATGGCGAATGTTTTTTTTTTTNTTTTTTTTTTTTTTTTCTTTAGAAACGTCAGATTTTATAAGGCCGTTTGGACGTATGCCAAACGTCGCTTGGATCTGAGGTGTGGTACACCTGCAAAGGACCGTACAGCCAGTCCACAAAAGTGGACAAAAGACGATGTAGTAGAAACGGAGAGATTCAAGTCAGCGAGAAAACGGTATAAAAGCCTGTGATGTGTGTGCGGCCACATTGTGGGATGTGCTTCGAGAGAATGAGCGAGAGAGAACGAATTAGAGAAAGAGACGAAGACAGCGAAAAAGGAAGGGGGAGAGAAAAGCACTCCGACTGGTAAAGACCGTCTGAATAATGGATATCATTGCGGTGAATAAGAAGTGAATGGTTGTGAGTTGCTACAACCACGATAAGACGATATGACCAAGTTTTTCTGCTCGAAGATGGTCCTGTTCCGTCGAGGAAACCTGAATTGATTTTATACCTTCGATGACAAAAATTGATTCTGGACCCACAGATCCTTTTTCAAATTCTCTGGAACATAATTTTGGCTTCAAAAACGACTCCCAACCGACTTTGAATCCCGCACCCTTTTTCTCTTCGTTC
>JBAJMU010000001.1:21519825-21545170 GCA_037952995.1 Hyposoter didymator | reverse complement strand
TTTTTTTTTTTTTTTTTATCGCTTTACCGCATTTTTGACTAATTTTTTGACTGCACGCAAAATTGCCCCAGGCTCGCGTGGTCGTGCATTAAAAATCGAAAAGAATGAGCCCAAGTTGAACGCTTTTCGTTAAATTTTACCGGAGATATGAATTTTTTTAAATTGGAGTCATTTAGACCCTACGTTGTTAGAATAGGTAAATTCTCTGAGAATTTCGTCGGGATTGCAAAAAAAAAATACGAATTTATACGACGTTTTGAAATTTTCAAAAAAAGGGTGTCGATGCTCTAACTTCCGCAAATTTTTGTTCAGCTTTTTTTTCATGAATACAGCATCTCAACAGAAAGGTTGGTATTGAATTTGGGAAATATCGGTTGAACGGTTTGAATTTTATGATTTTTCGAATTTTACGAAAATCCGATTTTTCCAAAAAATCGTCTAACCGCTTTAATTTTTGCACATTTTCTAAGATATTGTGTATAAGTCCGTCCTTTTTAGAAAGTTTTATGTTCTTAAGAACAATAATTAGTGAATAATCGGAAGCTTAATTAAAAATGTAAAATGGTGGTTCCTGATATCGTTGAAATATCTCTGAAAAATTAGCCATCAACAAAAAAGTTAGGAATGAGGCGCATTTTCATTCAACATCTACTCTCATCGAGTGAACATCAAGGCTCCCTTCTCGTTTAGTCGCACTTTCATCGTCCCACTTTCTCCATGTCCCTCAAGGTGCCGGACACACCATGCGGCCTTTTAGTCTACAGCCCATTTGTATATTATATTCTTCAGAATGTTTTATGTTCCGATGTGTTGGTGGAGACTTTCCGGTAGGCTGCGACTCGCCGAAAAAAGCCAGAGAGCTCGTGCTCTATCGTCGTTGGAATTTTTTCACTCTCGCACGATTCTATAGCCAATTTTTATTGCTCATCGAAAATTCAAGGCACAGATAACCAATCAATTTGTCACTGCCGATATTTTAATCGCATCGAAACAGTTATACTTTTCATAAAAATTACAGAAAGTTTCCGCAAAATTTCCACTTTTTTCCCGTAGTGTAATTTCCCAATTCAAACGTAACACGAATTTTTTTTTCACATACGAAAATATTACGTTCTGACTGCAGTCTCGATTAAATTTTTCGCTGCGTGAAATTTAAGGAAAAAAGTTAAAAAAAAAACATTAAAAAAATGCGTTTATACGAACCGTTCGTCGCGTATAAAATTACGTTTTAAAAAAAACTGATTGAATCAAGTTTCCAAAAACGAGAAGCATCTCCGTCTCGATGTTGTCATCTCGTGCGGCAACACTCGAATGTCGTTTTCAATGAGCTATTTCCGTGGATTGCTCAGAAAATACCGAATATTGTTGCAAATGTCAGTCAGACGAATCCCGGAAATTTCATTGTCACTGAGCAAGCCATTGGCTGCCGAAAAAAAAATTCCTCGATCGATTCTCGTAAATGAAACAAAAATTGGGCTTTTAATACTTCGCATCACTGCCAGGTCCTTTGACGAAATAGAGACCCTAGTGTGCCCACCTAGATTAGGGTCGACGTGATTGAAAATAAAACAGTATGCACAAAATCTTAGAAAATCTGCATCAAGTGGTAAGTTGATTTTTCGAGAAACTCGGATTTTCGT
This sequence comes from Hyposoter didymator, assembly GCA_037952995.1. Taxonomy (NCBI): domain Eukaryota; kingdom Metazoa; phylum Arthropoda; class Insecta; order Hymenoptera; family Ichneumonidae; genus Hyposoter; species Hyposoter didymator. The sequence continues at coordinate 21,543,530 of JBAJMU010000001.1, read as the reverse complement.
AAAATTCGAAAAATCATAAAATTCAAACCGTTCAACCGATATTTTCCAAATTCAACAAGAACCGTCCTATTATGATACTCTATTTATAAAAAAAAACTATTAGAAATAAATCTTAAGATTTGCAGAAGTTAGAGCGTCGACACTCTTTTTTCAAATTTTCAAAATACCGTAGAATTCGTATTTTTTTTTTACACTGAAAACCCGATCTGGTCGCATCAACTAAATTCATTTTGTAGGTCCACAATTTTGTTAATCCAACTATTATTTACTTGCGGTAAATAAGTTACAGTCGTTCTAGCAAAATGTACTGTTGAAATACTCAACAAAATTATTTTCTTAGAAATACTAATATCGTTTCGGTCGGCTGATAGCATATTTATAGCTCACAACAATATGTTCGTTACTGTTCGTAAAATTTCACGACTGAACGATAGTGTTACGATTTAAAAACATCACTTAGTTACAATCGAAAGGTTTTGTTGGATTTAAAAATATTTTGGTTCAGTCAACAACTTCCGTGTAATCAAAGATTTTGTGCGTAGCATAAATATGATTACATTTCTCCAGCCGCATATTTGTAATATGTTTTAAGATGTTTGTTTAGTTTAGAAAAACGAGCTCACAAAATATTTTTCTCCCAAATACAAATGGTTCCGTTGCATGAATTGAACAATTTTGTCGAAAAAAACCGATTTNGAACCAAACATTTGGAAAAATTGATAGAAACTTTTTGTTGAAAAAAACAAACAAAATCGATGATTGTTTTTATAGTTTGTCGAACGTAATAAATCCAGTGATAATCCAAAAACAAGAGTCAACACTACGATGAAATGTTTTGTTGCAGGATCTGGATGCAACGGTATTGAACCGTTTCCTTTGTTGCTACACCTAAATATTTGTTCATGAAATCAACCAAACATTCTGTATTATTTCAATTATGACTTAGTTCGCCGTATTTAACAATATAATTTGGAAGCGGGAACCAAATTTCGAGCTTTTCAACAAAATCGGGTTTTCAGTGTAGCAATTCCGACAAAATTCTTAGTGGATGCAGAGCTCGCATTAATTAACATTTGTGCAAAACCGGAGCCCTGCAGCTCAAACCGTTCTCGAGTTATAACCGTTTGAATTTTTCAGTGCCAGACCATACACACGCACATCCGGAATTTTTTTCTAAATATGATTTTTCGATGTCTTGGGAGCTTTTAGGCACATCGACATTGGAAACTGGAAAAAAAAAAAAATCACCGTCACCTCTATGAGGAAGCAAAAAAAAACGCATGTCTCGCTAAGTTTGCTTTTGTAGATGATACGAAATCATTAATTTCATGATCCGCGGTGCGTTAATTATTTGACACGAAAAAAACAACGGTTCATTACGATCGGTCAGCGAAGCGAAGGTCAGGCACCGAGTGCCAGGGTCACACTCTACTTGACGATATGAACTCGAAATGCTAGTGAGATGCGTATCAAGGTCGATCTCTCATGGCGTACCATAGCCAGCACATTCTCTTCCCTTGTATATGAAAAGCGCTCATGTACAGACAGGTACAAGCGAATGTATAATCCACAGGAATATAGTGAAGAAAAGTCTGGTTCGTCTCCTCTCTCTTATTATCGTATCGTGAAGTCCGTAGCTAATTGGAACTCGGCGTACCACCGAGCGTAACCACGAGCCATGGAAGAAAACATAAAAAAAAAAAACGTAGATAGACCTTTACTTTTCCCAACGAATACTCACCGATGGAAAAAATCAAAGAATAGAAATCAATGAAAAAGGATTTTAAAAGTCTGTTAATTTCCAATTACTCCGGCGGTCTTTTCAAAAATTTTTTTCTTCGATTTTGTACATGGCGTTAGCAGTGTGAATAAAAATTATATTTTTTAAGGTAATAATGAATTTTATACCAACCGTGGAATATTTCGATAATGAAAATGAACTTATCCATCGTCCGGTTTAATTAACCCCCTGTAGACACACTACAGTTTGCGCCCCTCCCCAGACACACATGGGTCTGGGGTGTCCTACCGTTTTTTTTTCTATATTTGCAATCGTTCAAAAATCTGAAAAAAATTCGAGAAAATAGTTATAGATCTGTAGAAAGAGAGCCTGCACCGGGTGATGGATAAAAACTATTTTGTTTCCTCATAGAGGAAGTTGTGTGACGAGGAAATTTTTAGTTTCTTTTCATTTTTTAATGTCAATCTCTTTAAAATTACCTAAAACATCGAAAAATCATATCTCGAAAAAGGTCCGGATGTGTGTGTGCGTATGTTCTGGCACTGCAAAATTTAAACATTCATAACTCGAGAACGGTGTGAGCTACAGGGCTCCCGTTTTGCACAGATGTTAATTGATACGTGCTCTTCATTCTCTAAGAATTTTGTCGGAATTGCTAAAAAAAAAATACGAATTCTACGGTATTTTGAAAATTTCAAAAAAGGGTGTCGACGCTCTAACTTCTGCAAATTTTAAGATTTATTACTAATTGTTTTTTTTTATAAATAGAGTATTATAATAGGAAGGTTCGTATTCAATTTGGAAAATATCGGTTGAACGGTTTGAATTTTATGATTTTTCTAATTTTACGAAAATGTGAGTTTTTCGAAAAATGGTCCAAACTTTTTAATTTTTGCGAATTTTCTAAGATATTGGGTACGAGTCTGTACCCTCTTCACTTTTTGGAAAAGTTGTCGAAACTATTGTAAAAAACACGAATTTTACGGCATTTTGAAAATTTCAAAAAAAAAGTGTTCACGCTCCAACTTCCGCAAGTTTCAAGATTTATTACTATTTTTTTTCATAAATAGAGTATCATAATAGGAAGGTTGGTAATGGATTTGGGAAATATTGGTTGAACGGTTTGAATTTTATGAGTTTCCGAATTGTGCAAAAATCAGTTTTCCGAAAAATCGTCTAATCGCTTTAATGTTTTGCAAATTTGCTAAGATATTGTGTATCAGCCTGTTACTTTTTATGGTTGTTATTGAATGGTGATCGATACGAAAAACAAGAAATTCTTGCCATTCCATTAATGAGCTGGACATGCCAGACCCATGTGTGTCTTCCGAGGGTTAACCTCGTATAATGACCAAATAGCTGGGAACTCAAATTCTGTTTTAAATTAGAGCGACACTCGCTTATTCGTGTAATCATTAGAAGAAAATATTTCTGGTTGTAGCACGAGATGATGCTTTATTTTTCAGAATGTCAATTCAGCGACAATACGCCGCCAGTTATGTGGCTTCAACGTAATTGGGTGTTACCGGATTCCGAGCCTGTTGGGAGTATTGTTGACAGAGTGAGAGCCGAGGACAACGAGCAGGACGATTTGACATTCGGTCTTGAGCCTCTCGGCCACAGTTACAACGGCGATGACAGTCCTCAGCCGCCATTACCATTTTTCATAAACAACGTTACCGGCACGGTCTTTCTTAATGAGACTCTCAAAGGAAGGGTAAGCACCAGGAAAAACAAATTCGTAATTCGTTGATGAAATTCAAGTTTCGAGGAAAAAGTTGTCTGCTCTCCATTAAATCTCGATAAATCTGACGATAATTTTATTTCATTGAGGAAATGGATCCCGACGATACAATGTTGCACAATATGTAGAAATATTAAGATACGCTGTAAATTTTTTGTTGAAGCTGAACTTTGCTCTGAAAATGAAATTTTGTTGAAAAAATGTCGATATTTTGTGGAACCAAATAATAAATATTTATTATTCATTTAAATAATATTATTAATAATATAAACACAAATTATAAATTATACTATTTATTTATTAGTAAGTTGAATATTTTCGGATAATTTCGAAATTTTTCTTATTTTGGTTTCTTCCAAGACTGTCAGCAAAATTTATAAGAATGAAATGACAAAAAATTGCCTTCCAAAGAGACTTTCTAGAATAATTCTTGCTGCAATGACAACATTTTTGGGAATTTTGAAAAAAATGTTTAGTTGAACAAATCCAACTAAATTTTATTTTCAGTGTCGATCTTTTTGACTCCCCCCAGTACTTGTAACATTTTAGCAACGTGCCGTCGTTTGAATTACGAATAAAATAATCAGAGCAATTTAATCCTGGAAAATTGAAAAGAAAGATTGTTCGGTACGTCTTCCTCCGACAGAGCGTTCATCAGATATTGATTAATGAGTAAGAGCTGATTCAGAGCGTTACCATTGAAAGCACGAAGTGAGCGACGTGCAAAATCATGCTTCGGTGGACAAACCTCGTCCTTTGGTTCATTTCGGCTCGGTGATCAGCTCCAAATAATTTAATAACTTATCCACGGTGGACCAGAAAGGGAATATCGAATGGCCTTGTACTACGAAATTTCGTTGTACGGTGCAGCAATTTTTCACGATGTAACCCTAGAACGGTAACCTTATTATTGTTTTTTTTTTGTCATAAATGACCCCAATTTTAAAAAATTCATAACTCCAGTAAAATTTAACGAAAAGCGTTCAATTCGGGCTCATTCTTTTCGTTTTTTAATGCAGGATCACGTGAGCCTGTGGGAATCTTGCTTGAAGTGAAAAAATTGGTCAAAAATGCGGTGAAACAATAAAAAACGGGGGAACGAAGGGAGGAAGGGTGCGGGATTCAAAGTCGGTTGGGAGTCGTTTTTGAGCCCAGGTTACCGTTCTAGGGTTATAAAGGCAGAGATGAAGGTAGAGGGAGAGTAATGCGACGTTGTTTCGACCTAGACACGGAGAATTCGTAACGACGTTGTGTCTGCATTATACATGAACGTCATTATACACAACTACACGTAATATATAAGTCGAAAATGATGTGTATGTTGAAAAATCAATGGGAAGCTTGACGAGTACTGTGAGCAACGAGCATCTTCTTGTTTCTTGGTTCCAGGGAGGCCAGAACCTGTTTCTATACGTGACCGTCTCCGATGGTCAACTGACGGCTAAGACTGAGGTTTATGTCAACATAAAGAATACCTCGGTGCCGAATGGAGGACACACAAGGTAGATAGAGTACACTCTTGTTCAATTTCCTCAAGTGTTTGATGAATTCCTTCCGAGAATCGAAACGATCCATATCTTTGACTCCGTGTTCCCGAGACCCTTTGCTATACACGATATTGAAGTCTGCATCTTTGGAGTCCAACGGAAAACATTTTATCCATTCACCGTTTTTGTTTTTTTTTTTTTTTTCGGAATCACCTTAATTTTTCTGTGACATTAAGTTCACTGGGTCTCTCAGACCCAGTGTGGTTTCTTACGCACTGGGTCTTAGAGACCCAGTCTGGACTTTTCCACACTGGGTCTGAGAGACCCAGATTGGACTTTTCTCCACTGGGTCATACAGACCCAGTGTGGTTTCTTACGCACTGGGTCTGAGAGACCCAGTTTAGAATTTTCCACACTGGGTCTCTCAGACCCAGTGTAGGAAAAGGAGAATCTATCTAATCGAAAACATTCAGTTTTTGATTTGCAAGAATTTTCATAAACGATCTTTGGCTCTGCTTTCGGAAAATGGAATAAAACAATGAATTCCGCGTTGGATTCCAACGATGCAAACTTCAACATCGTTGCTATACTTGCAATAAACTGAATTCGCAATGCCGTTGGCTGAAGTCTTGTGAAAATGTTGGAAGAGTTTCCACACGCGATGGAAAAATAATTGTTCGAGATAAAAATTGACGAAATTTTGTCAACAACGCAAGAAAAGTGATTCTAAAAAAAAAGCATTGAGTAATATTAACAGAAACGCGGATACAAATTCCTTCGATTTTTATTTTACTGCACCGAATGCATCAGTAATTTTCGTTTTAATGACGCGTCGTACAGATCGCCTTTTCCAAGCCAACATGGCTCCGGGGGGCGGATACGTCCGCCACTGCTGGGTCTGCCTAATTTGCCGAGCTATCCAAGACCATCGATGGTTCATCCACCGATAGCTCCGCCGCCGGTTGGCATCGGCCAAAAAACGACGAAACTCCAGCCCGAGTCACCCCGACCGGAATATCAAACGACCCGTCGTACGATCACGACAAATGGCGTACCGGAAGAATCCCCCGAGACTAACGAGGTCGAGGGCACAGCCCTGACGTCTAAAATATCCCCGAGCCAGGCACCACCCAGTCAGGATATGGCCATAACCTTGGTCCCAGTAGCGGCTGTTTGCGCCTTGTTACTTGGTCTTGGTCTCGGCGTCTGGTCCATCAGAAACAAGTTCTGCACCGCTCGAAAGTCCAAGGAGGACACGGTAAATAATGAAAAAGTAAAAAAAATATAATGTAATCTTTCAGGAGGCGCATGCAGAAACTATAATTCTCGAGTGTAAGGAAAAATGAGAATACTTGGTCATCTTTAACCCGAGAACCTTTTTTTTACCTATTCCGCTAAACTGGGGTCAAAATGACCCCAATTTTGAAAAATTCATATCTCCGGTAAAATTTAACGAAAAGCGTTCAACTTGGGCTCATTCTTTTCGTTTGTCAATGCAGGATCGCGTGAGCCTGGGGCAATTTTGCTTCAAGTCGAAAAATTGGTCAAACATGCGGTAAAATGATAACAAACGGGGAAGGGAGAAAGGACGCAGGATTTAAAGTCGCCAGGGGTCGTGACCCCAGGTCACCGTTCTAGGGTTTTTTTTTCTCATTAATATTTATGGCTATGGAAAGTACGCGAATTAGATTTTGTCAATTCCAATCGACTACGTAATTTCTGAGCTCTGTTCGAGATTTGTGGAAATGCCAGATCGTTGGGTAAGGCTTTGGACTTTTAATCATTGAAACAAAAATGTTTGTAGAAGGAACAAGCCTCCGTGAGCGTATCAAATCTTTCGGACGATCCTTCGCTCGTCCTGAAAAGATGGAGAGGCCAAAAGGCCAAAAGCAACAGATACGAGCCTTGGGAAAAGGACAATCAGGCTGGTATGCAAACGAAGATTCAGAGCGACAAGTGGGAATTTCCTAGACACAGGCTTAAGGTCAGTATAAAAATAAAACTCAAAAGTTTCACGACGAACAGATAATTCATGTTTTTTTCCTTCGCCCACCATTAACTTGGAATTTCAAACACGACGCTTTTTTCAAGACGTTTCTTTACTTTATTTTTTTTCCAATAAAAATCATTGTACGTTTTGAAAATTTCTGCACATTCAAGTTTTGTGATTTTCGTTGGTACAAAAAATTTTATTTTGCCGAATTATTTTCCATGTAACGTCTCGGTAATTAACCCTCCGTAGACACACATGGGTCTGGGCTGCCTATTCAGCGAATAACTCGAATTTCTCGTATTTCGTATTGATTAAAATTAATTAACAATAATAAAAAACAATTTTTATCCATCACCCGGTGCAGCCTCTTTTTCTATAGATCCAAAACTACGTTTCTGATTTTTTTCAGTTTTTTTAAACGAGTCCGAGTACAGTAAAAAAAAACGGTAGCACGCCCCAGACCCATGTGTGTCTACGGAGGGTTAACAAATGAAAACCATTATTTTTTCTTTTTTTGGTGAGCAGTCAATGAAAAATAAAAAACTTCGATATGAGTCAGTGAACGATTTCTGAGGATGCTAGAAATAAAATGACAAATAGTACGAATTTTAATTTATTCGCGGAATCTAGAACGGAAAATAAAGTTGAACATGAATATAATTTGCACATGGATCGAAATTTCGCGAATAAAGATCGCGAGTGCTCGGAAAAGCGCGACTCGAGGGGTTAAAATTTCATCGACATCGTTGAAAAGTAGGTCAACGATGCTACACAAAATTTGTTGTACTAGACGACTTCCGTCCACTGGACTCTCACGAAAAAGAACAAAAGAAATTTTTTCATTATACAAATTTTATCTGATGCCCTTAGACTTGATACTTTCGTCTGAATAAAAAGTGGAAAATATTCTTCTTCTTCGAATTGTACGAATAAAAATAATTGTGAAATTTTATTTAGTATTATTAATTATCTCTTTGGGCACTTGCTCTCTAAAAATATGAATCAAGGTGAGAAAGGGAAAGTTTGTCAGCCGGACTGTATATTCGACTGCTTATAATGCAAGAAATACTGAACGTATAAATCGCACTAAATATTGCACAGAGAGAGTGGCAGCTCAAGATCCACAATGGGATTCGAGCCACTTCCTTCACGAAGAACTCGGCTTAACGATTTATTCGAAATATTCCTGCGTGTTGTTTATTTCCATGTGCTTTGATCCAAAAACACGTAAAACCCCCAAAGATGTTTCTCCTACATTTTTTAGGGCTCTGAAAAACACCTCGAAACCCACTCGTTCGCATTTTCTTTCGAAATTATTTCATCGCTCGGTTTTGCATTCATCGCCCGTGTCGAAATTTTTAGGGAAACTGGGATATTTACCCATAATGGTCACACTTCTAGATTGTGACGTAATAGTCATTGGAGGTATTATCAACCCCACTCATTTCCGAAGGCGATAAATCGTTAAAAAAGCGCGAAAAATATAAAAATAAAAATACTGCAATGTATTTTCAACGCTTGAGTAACGACCATGATGATTGTATTTAATTCGTGCAATTTTTAATATTTAAAAAATGTCGAAAAAAAAAAAATTCAGCAAAAATGACTTTTTTTTAGAAAAAGCGATGAGGAAATTGTAATTTTTAATTTAAAAAAAAATAAAAATCGTTTTTTTGAGTCCGACATAGCATTCCTTCAGGTTGGAATGGTTAAATTAGCGACCGGTCCAAAAAGTATATTACTGATATTTAATGGAAACGAAAAATTCAAGACACCCCAGACCCATGTAGACTAAGGGTTAATAAGACTGCAGTGGTAAATTTTTTTACTATCGATATGAAAATGACATGCTAATATTCGAAAACAAACGTTTCACAGGTTTTTAACATTCTTGGAGAAGGTTGCTTCGGTCAAGTATGGCGAAGCGAAGCTATCGACATTGATGATAAACCCGGTCCCTCAATAGTCGCAGTAAAAACGTTGAAGGAAAATGCAACCGAGCGAGAAAGGCTGGACCTCGCACAGGAGCTCAAAGTCATGAAGAGCCTCGAGCCTCATCCGAATGTTGTTCGATTACTTGGTTGTTGTACAGAACGAGAACCGATGTTCGTTATTTTGGAGTACGTGAGCGGTGGGAAACTTCAAAGTTTTTTGAGAGCCTCCAGAGAAGAGAGAAATCATGGTGGACCAGGGCTGACCTCACGCGATCTCACAAGTTTCGTATATCAGGTAATTTTATTCTTTCGCTTGCAACCGGATGACTCTCTGGATCAATTATCAAGCTCAACTCCAATCGAACGCCTGGAATATAATAGAAATTCCATTTTCTGACAAAACTCGATTCGATACCGTCGACTTTTGTATGAAATTTCTAAAAATATTCCTGACGTAGAGAAAACGTTGTAGCTCCGGAAAAAAATAATTACCTCTACGAGTAAGGGAAAAAATAATATTTTGCAAATTGCTTCCTCAAGATGCTCAAGATGCTCAAATTTTCCTCTGTGAGGCACTATATTTTTTATTTTGGCTGCTTTTACATCTTGAGGAAGCAATTTGCAAATTTCAATTTTTCGCGTTTTTTGTATTTGCGTTTGAATTATAAAATTTCGACAACTTTTCTAGAATGTAAAGAGGGAGATCAGACAATATGTTGGAAAATTTGCAAGAATTCAAGCGGTCAGACGGTTTTTTGAAAAACTCGGATTTTCGTACAATTCGAAAAATTATAAAATTTGAACCGTTCAACCGATTTTTTCCAAATTTACTATACCAACCTTCGTATAACGATATTCTATTGATGCAAAAATAATTAGTAATACATGTTGAAATTTGCAGAAGTTAGAGCGGTGACAGAGTTTTTTTTTCAAAATTTCAAAATGCCATAAATTTCGTTTCGAAAAAAAGTTTCGTTCGTAAAAAAGACCTGGTACAGATTACCATCTGTGCAAAACGGGAGCCCTGTAGCTCAAACCGTTCTCGAGTTATAAACGTTTGAACTTTGCAGTGCCAGAACATACACACACACACACATGCGGAAATTTTTTCTAGATATGATTTTATTATGTTCCGGGACATTTGCAGGGCACTGCCTTTGAAAACTGGAAAAAAAAAATTTCACCGTCACATGAGGAGGCAAATTTCTTATATTACGATTGAAACGTCTGCTATTTTGGGAAAATGAAGAATAGACAAGAATTCAGCCTCGAGAGAAACGTTTTTTTTTTTTTACATCTTTTAATAAATTTTTGTTCCATTTTCGATTTGAAGCTGAGAAGCGATCGTCGAAAGGCACCTTTTGCGAAAAACTGTTTTATACGAAATATCAACGGAGCTCATTCAGATTTTGTTGCGTAATGAAATTTGTGCCTGTTATTGACAACGATATATTTTTTACGGATGGATTAATTTTTTCAGATTTATGCAAAATTTTCTAATGAAATGTTACCTTTTTGCTTGTTGGGTCGTAAAGGTCGCAAAGGGCATGGAATATTTGGCCTCGAAAGGGATAATTCATCGAGATTTGGCAGCTCGGAATATTCTGATAGACGAAAATCGTGCTTGCAAGGTGGCTGATTTTGGTTTTGCTCGCGACGTCGCAGCGAATCAAATTTACGAAAGAAAATCGGAAGGACGTCTGCCAATCCGTTGGATGGCACCCGAAAGCCTTTACGACAATATATTCTCCGTTAAATCGGACATTTGGAGCTTCGGTGTCCTCATCTGGGAAATAGTGACACTGGGTTCGACACCGTATCCTGGTCTCGCCGCTGCTGAGGTATACTCGCTCACTCTTTAAGGCCGTTGCATCCAAAATTTTCTATCCATAGAATTCCTTTTACTTTGCACCACACAAAGAAAATAGCGATGTGCAATAGCTCGCGCAATTTTAAGACGTTTCGCCATGTAGAAGTCGAGATATTTATTTATAAAAATCACAATTTTCAGCAGTTTCCCACAAGAGCGTGTGTTAAAAGTTCCAATTTCCAACATTAAATATTTCGATTGGTAAATGGTGAAGCCTCTCAAAATTTTGCAAACACTTTTATGTAACGAAGAAGCTTTATTTATTTTTTCAAAAAAATCGTTCGTAAAATTTTTTTCGAAATTTTGTTTATTATATAAAAAATACAGATTACCTCGGGCAATCTTGGGTTTGAAGTATGTTGTTCTTTGGTCAATTTGTAACGACTTTTGTCAATGAACTTAGGCTCGCAAACCATTTGGTGTGTAAAAAAAACTGAAAAGAAAAATTTAGATTCGACCGTCGCCATACAACGTCCTTAATTTCTTCAATATTCGTTTTTCATTTGCGATTCCAAATACTTCCATCTTGGCTCATTCGCAATCAATCGTTGTTCCTATATTTCTCCCTCTCCGGGACTCAATATAAAATTCCTCCTGTGACGCAATTATCGACGGTCTAATATTTTATTAATTCGGAAATACAATTTCAATAACGAGACAATTACGCAAACAGAATTGATTTAAATATGGAATTGATTTTAATCTCGTCGAGAACGGAAATTGGATGAAGGGAAAATGAAACTTGTAAAAGCTCGGAATTCGGTATCGTTATGAAGAAATGAATTCACATTAAAAATAGAAAATTAAAATATTTTTCATAACATTTGTTGGATTGTTTATATTTTTGTGTTTCACTGCCTCGCGAACGAAACTTTTCAATGTAATTCAATGCTCCTTCCGTTATATTCTCGTTGAGTGGTTTCGATGGTTATTAAATTTTGTTTCGTAAATTCGTTCGTTCGGTCTTCACAGAGAATCAAATTTTTCTCAGGCGAGATATTACAAAATTGCAAACGCTCCAAACAAATCGTTCCACTTTTTGGTGAAACGCTGTTGGCAACTTTACAAAAATTGCCCACGAACGTTCACGCGTAATTGGAACAAATTTTTCGCGAGTGCGTTGAAAAAAATTCCAACAAGAATGCCAGTCGATTTCGATCATTGTATCAAGAGACGAGGCAGCGGATGGAGCCAAGTTAAAAAAAAAAAACAAAAGCGTATCGCGAGCTCCATCGCACTCTCATATACAGTAATTAAACTCCACTGGAAAACCTGGTTAATAACATTATTTGAAGTTGCAATGAAATCCATCACCAGCTTGATTCCTGGTCCAATCCCCATAAAATTTCCAGGTGGCGTCATATCTCTTTCCACCGAGAAATTGCGATGAACGAATAGAATCACGCGTGAACTTGTAATTGGAGAATAGGAGAAGGAGAATGATTGTACTCTTCATACTTCTAAACTAAAAAAGCAGGCGAATATGTACAAGTGTTTTTTTTTCCCATTTTCGAAGATTTATTCTCGAAAAGCTCTGTAACGATTGTTCCGTTCGCTGTGATTATTACTTTCCACGAGTCGTTGCCACCACAAAAAAAAAACAGCGGTATCCAATAGCTCGCGCAATTTCAAGAGGTTTCAACATGTCGGGATATTTATTTATAAAAATCACAATTTTCAGCAGTTTCCCACAAGAGCGTGTGTTAAAAGTTCCAATTTCCAACATTAAATATTTCGATTTGTAAATGGTGAAGCCTCTTAAAATTTTGCAAACACTTCTATGTAACATCGAAGAAGCTTTATTTATTTTTTCGAAACAAAATCGTTGGTAATATTTTTTTCGAAATTTTGTTTATTATATAACAAATACAGATTACCTCGGGCAATCTTGGGTTCGAAGTATGTTGTTCTTTAGTCAATTTGTAACGACTTTTTTTTGACGAACTTAGGTTCGCAAACCATTTGGTGTGTAAGAAAAACTGACAAGAAAAATTTAGATTTGAGGGTCGCCATACAACGTCCTTAATTAGCAGCATAAATGTTGTAATGCAAAGTGGAATGCAAAAATTTCGACATAAATGCCCAATCAGCGAGGCAAGAATGTCTCGAGCATTGGGAAAAGTCTGCCCTGTGAATTATAATTTCTTGAATTTTGTGTTACAGGTGATGCGAAGGATAAAAGAGGGTTACAGACTGGACAGACCGGAGCATTGCAAGCGAGAGCTTTACAACATAATGTATTATTGTTGGGACAAAGATCCAGCGTGCAGGCCATCGTTCGGTGAGCTTGTGAGCCTTGCGGAGGGTCTCCTTCTCGATGAGACGGATTACATCGAGCTCGATAGGTTTCCTGATCACTCGTATTACAACGTCCTCAATTTAAGTGGTGAAAAGCTATGATATCATCGATGAATAATGTCACAAAAGTAAAATGTATGTACCACATTTTCGTGCTCGAAAAAAAAGAAATGAATTTTTAAAATAGAAAAAAAAAACGTCAAAAATATTCGGCGAGTCGACCCTCGATATTAATATCGAGTTATCGCTTGAAATTGGCTTTATCGACTTTCACGTGTGACTACGAGGAACTTGATGATCACTCAATTTTTAAATTACATTTTCATCGTTATCCAATTGTCTGGAAATTTGAGGATTTTTTTTTGTTAAATCGAGCGTTGTATATATAAAAAAAATGTAATTTCATTAAGTTATTACGAAAAATACTGTCACCGTGTGTTTGCGAGAATAATAAATAGCATTATAGTTTTTTTACGTCAATGGAAATAGCCGAATTTTCAATGTTTCCCTCGATGTTTGTTTTTCGACGAGAACTTATTCGGAATGTCATCCAGTGGACAAATTTTTTGACGTGGAAATTATTGTTTTTTCGTTAAATCATTAACGACGGGCCAAATGAATAACTGTTCCGAATGCTCAATTCGGTTAAAAGAGAATTGCAACGCCGAGTGAATTTTGCACGTTTCCCAAAAGTTCCATTACCATCAATAGCAACGATGAATTTTCATTTTTTTTTGTTTTTGTTATTGCGAATGAATTTATTGGCTAAAGTGAAAATAAAATTGTGGGGCGTTGTACAACTCAGTGATTTATAATTATTAGGCTGCCCCACAGCCCACCATGGGGAAATGTTAAAAATACAGAGACCCGAGGAATATGCTTGATTAATAAATTTTAATTTAGAGGCAACCAATTAAATTTCACTTTGAACTCGTGTGTGTTTACATCGATGCCTCCGAAGCGAGAGATTTTTTTGTCAATAATTTTCACCTCAGAACGGTGAGCTTATTTTTTTGTTAAATATTCCGCTAATCTGGGGTCACAAATGACCCCAATTTTTAAAAATTCATATCTCTGGTAAAATTCAACGAAAAGGGTTCAACTTGGGCTCATTCTTTTCGGTTTTTCAATGCAGGATCACGTGAGCCTGTGGCAATTTTGCTTGAAGTGAAAAAATTGGTAAAAAATGCGGTAAAACGACAAAAATCGGGAGAAGGAAGGGCGCAGGATTTCTAGTCGAATGGCGGTCGTTTTTGAGCCCAGGTTACCGTTCTTGGGTCGATGGGAAGAAATTAACAATATTACTGAACTTTGATGTAATGGTGTCGGACTATTAGCAGCTTTTTCAACTGCCTGCAGTTTTACGTGTCTGCGTAGTGATGGGCCAAGTAACTGGCGCCAAATTGGGCCTCCGGTTTTCCGATACCGATGTGTGCGTCGATACCCGCGTATGAATAACAAAAAACAATGGATCCTCGTTGAATTGAGTGAAAAAATGGAATTTAAAATGAGAAGAAAACATGACGGAGCTCACGAGAATATCTGGCGTGGTGGTCGCGTTCATCGGACGTGTGCATCAACGCGATACGATACTTCTATTCAAATTTATGGAAATTCCCTCGGCGCACAGCGGCTGTGTGCGAAAAAGCTGATAGAAACGCGCGTTTCGTTCTCCGTGCTACGATATACTCTTTAAAAAACGAAACATCGTCAAATCCGAAAAAACTCAAATAATAAATCAAATTCTACAACGCCGCGAATATCACGTGACGATAATCGTAAAAACAAGACTCTGCCAACGATTGTTTTCCACGCGATCAATCGGAAATCCATTTTTTATACCGGTAAATAGGATTGTGTAGAAGAATTCTAGGAATTTCAACATTTTTCCTATCTGAGGCTATTGCAAGTTTCGCGAGATCGATTTTATTCGCGAATTATAGAAATTAACCCTTAATGGTCACATGAGTTCAATTTTACCTCCGCCGCTTTCGACCGACGATATGTAATAGAAATTTTGAGAAAATGAGACTAATCACACCCTCTATCCGTAGTTTGAACCTTCCAGTACGGAGCCTCATCGTTATTATTCGAAAGGGCCCGTTAGTTTAGTTTTGGAAGCCATAGGAAGCGGAAGGTGTAAAACCTGGGGTATACTTTTTGGAACAAGCGCATATTTAACCAGTCCCCCCAGAAAGGATGCCATTTCAGACTTATGAAACGTTTTTTTATTTATTTTGAATTAAAAATTACAATATCCGCATCATTTTTCCTTCAAAAAGTCATTTTTGCAGAATTTTTTTTTTTCGACACTTTTTTAATACTAAAAATTGCACGAATTAAATACAATCATCATGGTCATTGCTCAAGGTTTGGAAATACATTGTAGGATTTTTATTTTTTTTTTTAAACGATTTTTCAACTATTTATCGCCTTCCATAGTAAGTGCGGTTGATAACGACCCCAATGACTATTATGTCACGATCTGGAGGTGTGACTTTTAAGGAAGAAAATCTTACGATCCGAGAAACGTTGAAATCGGATTTTTCGGTAAAAATAAAATGAAGTAACAGAGCATCGTCGTGAAAAGTCGCGGTTTGCTCAGACGTGAGAATAATTAAACCGAAATTTAACGACTTGCATTTCATTTGCCATTCAGGGACGTTTTTTCCACAGAAAATGGAATACGAGCTTTGCCCATTTGTGGAGCGCCCCAATTGAATATTGTTGGCAGAACTCGGTTCCGTCTCCTACACGGAAAAAAATAAATCAACCGCGGCGCGAGGGAAAGAGACGAAAAAGGAGAAAAGCAAGTCCGAATCAAGGTAGACACGAATTTTTCTTATGAAAAGTATACGTCTGAGGGAAAGAAGTACGTGCGTAAAATACAGGATAGATTTTCACGAAATACGTACGTAGTCATTGCATTGCCGCATTGTCTGAATATCGTATAAACTATGCATATCCTGTTTCATTTTTTCGTATTTACAGTTTCTTTCTCGTGACTTATTTCTCTTGATATTCTCATCGGTACGTGAAGAAAATCTCACCACTGTCAATAAGTTAAAAGTAGATATTCTCGATGCATTGATTTTCTTCTGCATTTCCGATATGCACAACTTCCGCGATGACATTTATCAGATGTTAGTTTTTTTTCTCGGCATAAATATTTCTCTCGCAAGCTCTTAAACATGTTTTTTCGAGAGAGGTGTCCCATGAATTATTTTCCATTGAGCTATGTTGATCGAGAGATCCAGTGGGTCCGAGAGACCCAGACTGGACTTTTCCAGTTCTTTCTGGGTCTGAGAGACCCAGTGAACTGAATGTCAAAGAAAAATTGATACTCGATTGATACGATTCCGAAAATAAAAAAAAAAGGTGAATAATGGATAAAATATTTTTCGTTGGACTGCTCCAACGATGAAAACTTCAATATCGTAAGTAGTTGTGGTTCTATAGAAAGAGAGCCTGCACTGGGTGATTTCTTTTTTATTATTGTTATTTAATGGTAATCGATACGAAAAACGAGAAACGAGAAACGTCACTCGCTGAATGGCCCACCCAGACCCATGTGTGTCTACGGAGCGTTGATATTTACGAACGAAAGTCATCATTGGTTGTTGTAATATTGTCGTTCTTTTTATCTCCATTTTGGCAGAAAGAATAATACTCAACTCGATAGTTATTCCATTATCGACTGATAATAATCTATCACAGAATTTGAGGGCTCTGTATACGTCGACATATCCCGAGGGAAATAGGATTCAAACGTCCATCTCCGGAACGCCTACGTTCTCCAAGGACTGAAGACTATTTGATTGGTTCCATTTGTCCCTCACCTTGGTGGAGCCAAATGCATTATTACACAATAACTACAGTAACCCGGAAACATTATCTGGCTAGCGAGTGATATTGAAATTGATGACTTCTCGAAAACGTCACAAGATTCGTCATTACAGGAAAGCGAGCTAATTTGGGATGACACTTTACGGATTGTTCTGTTTCCCTAATCGGTTGCTCGCTGTCATAATGATTCAATCAAACTGGTGACCTTCCCCTGCCAATCCACTGGCAAGATTCTTAACCCTCCGTGGACTCACTACAATATAAGCGTATTTCCCTAGACACACATGGGTCTTTGGGGCATCCTAGCGTTTTTATTTTTTTTATTTTCTTGGACTCGTTTGAAAAATCTGAAAAATCCAGGAAAGTCGTTTTGGATCTTTAGTCAAAGAGCCTGCACTGTGTGATGGATAAAAAAATTTTTTATCATCGTTATTCTATCCCAATCCATACGAAAAACGAAAAATTCGCGCCATTCGCGAGCTGGACATCCCAGACCCATGTGTGTCTAGTGGGGGTTAATTACGTATTAAAAATTACGAAATTTCTGGAATTCATAAAAATGGCTCCATTTTGTTTTTGTAATTAAAATTCGAATCTCATTAGCCACCACTCATTCTTTTCATTTTCACCGAAGTGTAAAATTAACGTTCGCGAACCATCATTTCAAATGACCTTTAAGAACGTTGCATGGCGACAGTCAAATCTAAATTTTTCTTTTCTGTTTTTCTTACGTACAAAATGGTTCGCGAGCCTAAGTTCATAAAAAAAAAGTTGTTACAAATTGACTGAAGAACGACCTACTCTAAATGCAAGATTGTCCGAGAAAATCTGTATTTGTTATATAATAAATAAAATTTCTAAAAAAATTTACGACCGATTTTTTTGAAAAACTAAATGAAACTTCTTCGATGTTGCATAAAAGTGTATGCAAAGTTTTGAGATGTTTTACCACTTAGAAATCGAAATATTTAACGTTGAAAATTGGAACTTTCAACACATGCTCTTATGAGAAACTACTGAAAATTGTGTTTTTTTCTAACCAAACATTCTACATGGTGAAACCTCTTGAAATTGCGCAATCTATTAAATATCAATATTCTCTTCGTATGGTGCAAATTTGAAGGAAATCTATCGATAGAAATTTAGCATACAACGTCCTGAAAGCTATTTTTGCTATGGTAACGCTCTAAAGCAAAATGCATAAAAATGTGAAATTTCTCGTCAGCAATTCCGTTAGAAATTATTTATGAAAACGTTTTATGGCATTTATCCCATTTTTATTCATCAGCTGAAAAAAAAAGAATTCACTCATTCATTGGATTTGATTTATACCGAGGAAACGCGGCAGTGCTAATGGCTACGATTCATGCTCTTAGTAATACGAGAAGGGTGCACGCTATGAAAGAAAAGCGAAGCTTAAATTTTATCCGAACATAGTGACGTTGGAAAAACACGGTAGAATAAACTGTAAAAAGCATTGTAGTAGTATGGACATGTGTATTTCCACTGACGGATCTTCGACATGCATTTGTTTTCTATTTTTATATTCTTACGGATACGAGCACGCAGCAGCCGCATGTTTCTATTGTTTGGATGCAATGACACGCTGCGTCCGGACAACCCGTTGACGTTGTACGAGAGCTCGACTTGTGGTTCGCATTGCAAGGGACTGACAGTTCCTCCGTTTCATTTTTTCTTTTTTCTTCATCTATTTTTTTCTATTTTTTATTGCAACACGCAAACTGTGCCGTCTCTACCGTCAACTTTCGCCATTGCCGTTTACAGTTCGCCAATAGCGCGAGCAGCGATCCCGTGGAGAAAAATTTCCAACGTAAAGTTTTATGTTAAATAAACGCGCAATTTTGTATCGTCAACTTGGCATTTTTTCTTCGTTTAACCCTTAATGGTCACATGGGGTTAATTTTACCCCAGCCGCTTTCGACCGACGATACGTAATAGAAATTTTGAGAAAATGGGAGTCTTGACACCCTCTATCGATAGTTTGAACCTTTTAGTAGGGAGCCTCATCGTTATTATTCGAAAGGGCCCGTTAGTTTAGTTTTGGAAGCCATAGGAAGCGGAAGGTGCAAAACCTGGGGTATACTTTTTGGAACAACCGCATATTTAACCAGTCCCCCCTGAAAGGATGCCATTTCAGACTTATGAAACGTTTATTTATTTATTTCGAATTAAAAATTACAATATCCGCATCATTTTTCCTTCAAAAAGTCATTTTTGCAGAATTTTTTTTTTCGACACTTTTTTAATACTAAAAATTGCACGAATTAAATACAATCATCATGGTCATTGCTCAAGGGTTGGAAATACATTGTAGGATTTTCATTTTATCTCTTAAACGATTACTCAAATATTTATCGCCTTCCAAAGTGAGTGGGGTTGATAACGACCCCAATGACTATTACGTCACGGTCTGGAAGTGTGACTGTTACGGGTTAATAATAAACTTTCAACTCTCTTTTGTCCTTGTTTCTTCTCATGAGAGACTTTTCCGCAGCCAATCTTTGCCGGAGCGATGAAGGGGGATCGTTCACCAATCACCCAACCAAGTGTTGACCTCATCGAAGCCACTCAGCTCCTGTGATCGCCGAATACGTGTCACGCACTTTTCGCATCATAAATTATTCACTTGGTAAATATATACGTGCGATATAAAAGTCACATCGTAGATATAGATTAGTAATGAGCTGAGAGGTCGTTAGGGATGGATCCAATGCAAACGCGAATGGACAGGCTACAGAGAAGAATAATTTAGAAGCAATAAATTCCTGAGTCTCCTTAATATATTACATATCATCACTCTGATGGAAAAGAAAGTCCACCATTGGATATTAGCATCATTTTTTTCCATGTCAGTCCCCTTCGAAAAAAAAACTTCATCGCACGAACGATGTTTGTCCTAAAAAATATAAAAATATTAAAGTTAAGCAAATGCACTCACGTGTAATATTGAAACGCGTCGTTAGGATCGAACTCGGTCAAATCTTTTGTTACAACGTTTTCAAGTTACCAAAAAAAAAAAATCTCCATTAAAAGTGCGTGGGTGGTGCATGAAGGGGCTTGAGTTTCTGGCGAGCAATTTTTATTACATTCACAACGGAGCGAGTGATCCACGACGCGATCGATGTGGGAACACGTTGGCAAAGCCCTCATTGGTGTTTGCTTATGTGCAGATATACTGTGTGGACCCCGGAATCTTCCGGGAGCAGTGGCGGGTGGAGAAATAAAGGAAAACGAGGGAGGAATCAAAAATTGACAAAGTTGAGATAAATTGGACAGATGACTTTGAAATCGCTGGAATTATTGTCTCGTTTTCTTTTATAAGATTATTGGAATTATCGTGACAAACGGATCTCAAGATTTATTCAACCCTCCGGAGACACACATGGGTCTGGGGTGTCCTACCGATTTTCACTGTACTTGGACTCGGTTAAAAAATCTGAGAAAATTCCGAAAAGTAGTTTTTGATCTATAGAAAGAGAGCCTGCTCTGGGTCAGGGATAAAAATTTATTTTTATTATTGTTATTTAATGGTAATCGATACGAAAAACGAGAAATTCACGCCATTCACTGACTGGACATGCCAGACCCATGTGTGTCTAGGGAGGGTTAAATCTATCTTCTCATGAATAAAATCTCTTTTGACGAATTGTTAGTCACTCGATCGTATTGGTCGGACTGCATGTTCTCATTCGTAAAATACTGACTGAACGTGCAGACAAATTTTTCCTAGTGTTTTTCGTTTTCCGGAACAACGAAAATTGTCGACGAAGGACACGATTCGTATCAAGCGCTGAAGCCTTGTCAGAAAAATAAATTTCGCTGAATTCTTTTGTCTGCGGAATCTCAAAGAAAATTTCCATTTAAATAAATAATCAAATTTTCCGGTGGTATGAATGTATTCCCATATCACACGAAGGTCAGCGAGGCTTCCAGCGAAGGAAAAACTAGGACCAAGGAAAAAGGGAAATTCGTTGCGAGGAAGAACTCTCGGGACGATAAAATAAACCGATTAAAATGCATAATAAAGGGCATTTAGTTTTACTTTTGGAAAAAAGAACTCTGGACATGTACGCTCGCGAAGCAAAGGGTGAACGCGCAATGCTCAAAAAAAATTTGCATAAAGACATTCGCTGCTGTGGACAGGAAAGAATTCAAAGCGTTAAGAAAGGAGAAGGGAAGGAGAGAGAGAGAGAGAGAGAGAGAGAGAGAGTCCGTGACGTGGTTCTTGTAATTTTCTTTCACCGCCTGATAACTACATGGAATTTAAAGACGCGCTGCCCTGCCTCTGTAATAATCACAAGCTTGTTGTTTAATGTTTGTTAAATTTTGAGTACAATCGTATCAGCGGATTGTAACACACAACATTTTTATTCGGTTTTCGCGTAATCGCGGGAAGGTGTGCGTAAAGAGCAGAGGAACGACACGTAACTCCAAAGTTGAGACGATGATAAAACGTACGAGAGATTCCTCGGAGAAATCCGCTAGTACATATAAATATATTTGAGCCCGCAGAGACAGGGATGGATACGTGAGTCGTATTGAATTTTCTCACTTTTCATTCCCGAGTGTTTGTGACTCGAAAGCTCTTGTACATTCGGTAAACTCTCTGCATACCGAGAAAAATACTCGGGCATACTTTGCATACTTTGTGCGGTGAGAAATAATAAATGTAAAAATCTGAGAAATGGCTGAGGAAAAAATTTGATGGCAGCTAAGGAAAATATTGAAACATTTTCCGTTTGGCAGGAGTTATAAGCTGGATATCGAGTAAAAAAGAAACAAGGCTAGTTTGCCAACGACTTTCCCATAAATCATAATCCAGCACCGAGCGAGGGGCAAGGGGGCAGGGTCGGAAGGTTCAAGAAGAATTATTGGTTTTGGTCTCCTTCTCTCTCGATGCCCAGATGGTTTGTCTCGTACATCTCGGCCTCGCGTCATTACGAGAGACTGACGTTAATAGATTTCCATGTCTCTCTTTTTTTATCCTTGTCGCTCTTGTGCCTCGCGATCCCTTAAACTCGATGTTATGGCTATATTTACATTTTTAATACTACCAAAGTGCGATACGCGGCTTTATCCACGAGCCCATCTCGGCACACTCGTATCTCTCGATTTACCCAGCGTATCGACCAATAATATTACGCGCTAGTAGAGCGCTCACACAGAGCCACATACGCACACCGATAACCCACATCCGTTGATATCTGTCTGTGAAGAAATTCGCAATGGGCATTCATCAAAGATAAAAGAAAAAAGGAAAAAAAAAACGTGTGCACAAAGAGCGAGGGAGTTATTTCGGGGGGTGGAAATGGACATTGAGTACTCGGAAAGAGTGATGGATTGTCCTGGCAGTCACGAATAACGGAGGCGGGCCATCGATTGCATAAAAACACGAATCCATTGCCGCATTCTAGCGATAAATATTTATTTAAATGCCTCCGACATTTTTTCATCTCATCAAATTCCATTTTCCTCCCATTTGTACTTTTATTTATGCCCCTGGGTTTTCGTATCGTGGCATCGAATATGCAGATTATGCATCTAATATGGAAAACTACGTGTTTAGTTGAAAACACGAACAACGAGAATAGGACTCAGGGCAATTTACCAGCGAAAAAGGATTAATCGGTAGTTATTTATTAACGAAGTAATGAGAAGCACAAAAATGCCGAAAATCGTGCCGATGGAATTACGAATCGGAGCTTTAATTTTTCTGGAACATCTAAAGGTCGTAGATGTTCATGTTAAACTGTCAGAATGTTTTCAGTTTTTATTTTAGCATGTGAAATGGTTGGCGAGCCTAAGTTGATTTAAAAAAGTTGTTACAAATCGACTGAAGAACAACATACTCGAAATCCAAGATTATCCGAGGTGATCTGTATTTGTTGAATAATAAACAAAATTTTGAAAAACTTTACGTCCGATTTTTTTGAGAAACTAAATAAAGCTTCTTCGATGTTACACAAAAGTTCATGCAACTTTTGAAGAGGCTTCACAATTTAGAAATTGGAGTATTTAATGTTAAAAATTGGAACTTTTAACACACGCTCTTTTGAGAAACTACTGAAAATTGTGATTTTTATAAATAAATATCTCGACGTCTACATGGCAAAACCTCTTGAAATTGCGCGAGTTGTTAGATGTCCCTGTTTTCTTTATATGGTGCAAATTTCGACGAATTCCATCGATAGAAAATTGTGTATACAACGTCCTTGAATATAAATGATAAAAACGAATTGTTATCCATCACTCGTAGTGCAGTCTCTCTTTCTATAGAACCAAAACCACTTTCCTAAATGTTTTCAGATTTTTTGAACGAGTCCAAGTACAGTGAAAAACAGTAGGACGCCCCGGACCCATGTGTGTCCAGGGAAGTGCCCTAATTGTAATGTGTCTACGGGCATGAGCGAGCAGTCGTCCTAAAATTCACCACAGAGACACATGGAAACAAGCTCGTTATTCGAATAGATTTCATGCACGTATGTGTGTGAATATATATATGCAATGGTGGATCAGTGGTCAGTTTATTGTCAAATTAGTCAGACGTCGTATAGAGAGTTATAAAGAGGGTTGAGACCGCATGGGAGGGGAGAATTGTATCATGAGGAAATTTTGATAATCCTGTCTCGTAATCTCGTTAGAGAAAATTCGATTGTTCCTTGTTGCAGGCTCGGCGGACGGCTTATGGTAATTCAAACTGTCATTATTTCACGATGCCCTCTGCTAGTACAGTGAGCAATTTATCGTCAATGAGAGAGAGAGAGAGAGAGA
>JBAJMU010000001.1:21494005-21519812 GCA_037952995.1 Hyposoter didymator | reverse complement strand
GAGAGAGAGAGAGAGAGAGAGAGAGAGAGAGAGAGAGAGAGAGAGAAACTTATTTATATAATGTATTCCTATGTATACGTATAGGGTGCAGGTTAGTCAATGTCGTGTTTGGACCCTGTGATCTGCCAGTCCCGAGCGTGCCTCGATTAGTTCGGAACCCGTTGATCACCAGAGTCGTCTGTTAAATGTTGGACAAGCCCAGCAGGAATACACATTCAATACCGCATTACCGAATCCATTTATATGTGTACGTTCGTCCAAAAACCTTTATCGATTTCCTCCAGTTTTCAAATATATTCTTACCCTTCGGTGGACACACATGGGTCTGGGCTGTCCAGCCCATTCTTCGAACGGCTCGAATTTCTCGTTTTTTGTATCGATCACCATTATAAACATTGAAAAAATAAAAATACAAACCCATATGAACATGTTTTAAAAAAAGTTTTAAAAATTAGAAAAAAAAACAAATGAAATGAAATTTAAAAAAAATATATATAAAAATAGATAGATGATTTTTATTTGCAGCAAAATTCTTGCAGTCTTTTTATACTTCACTTATTTTCTCATATTAAAGAAAAAAAGAAAAAACAAATTTAAAAAAATGTAACGATGATAAAAAAAATTGTTGTCCATCGGCCAGCTCTTTCTATGGATCCACAACTACTTTCCTGAATTTTTTCAGATTTTTTAAACGTTTCCAAATACAGTATAAAATGGTCAGGCGCCCCTTTCCCATGTGTGTCTACGGAGGGTTAATGTTCATGCTCGTAAAAGGTTGTTTCTCTGTCACCAGTTTCGACGTTGTTCGGTGAGGAGTTGCACTGAAAAATTATTAAAGCATCAAGCTTCATGGAATAGAATTATATATGGAATATCGAACGAATGTAAATGATGAAAATCATCGAATTAACATCGAGAGTGAAGAGAGACTTCAGAATGATTTATTTACCGTCAGCTGTCGATATATCTCATAGTTTTATATGAAATTTGCATAATTGAGTATAATCAACGACGGCAAAGGGAATGCCGGCGATGCGAACGAACATATTGTGCAAAATCACGGCTGCTTTGCTTTCGTCTCAATTAACGCTCCGTAAATGGATCGAAAATCTGGCGGAAACAATAAAAAAAACACGGGAATTTTGCCGAGTATTGACAGAGGCGAAACGTCAATGAAAATTGTCAGCCGAATCAATGCTCCGATATGCATCGCAGCTATGTTGCTCATTACGTTTCAAGTATTGCAGGCGAATTCGAAATTAAAGTTCTCTTGACACAGTTTTCAATGCTGGCCAATTATCGATTTCTCACCAAGTATCAATTAACCCTCGCATTTGTTTACAGAAATTCATGGGTTTTGGCACATGCATGGCTTCTGCAACGCCCATGCGCATTTGTTGTTGTTTTATGCTTCCCCACAGAGGAAGCTATGTAACGGTGGGATTTTTTTTCCAGTTTCGAATGTCAATGTGCTTAAAATATCCCAAAACATCGAAAAATCATATTTTTAGGAAAAATGCCCGCATGTGTGTCTGTGAGTATGTTCTGACAATGCAAAATACAAACGTTTATAACTCGAGAACGGTGCGAGCTACGGGGCTGCCGTTTTGCACAAATAGTAATCCATCCCAGCTCTTCGTTCTCTGACGGTTTTATCGAAATTGCTGAAAAAATTAGAATTCTACGGCATTTTGAAATGTTCAAAAAAAGTTTGTCACCGCTCTAACTTCCGCAAATTTTAAGATTTATTACCAATTTTTTTTTTCATCGATGGAGTATCATAATAGGAAGGTTGATATTGAATTTGGGAAATATAGGTTGAACGGTTTAAATTTCATGATTTTTCAAATTTCGCGAAAATTTGAGATTTTCGAAAAATCGTCTAACCGCTTAAATTTTCGAAAATTTTGTAATGTCTATAATTTCAATGCAAATACAAAAAAACGTTGCAAATTATTTTATATTATATTCGATTGCAAATTCGATCGCGATGTGGCTAACTTGTGAGAATCAGAGTTGTGCCAGCAGGTATACAAGCTTTTTGTACGAAACAATGCTCTCGCGATTGACGACAAGGGACGAGTGACGAGCTCTGCAGTATTATCGCGTGCTGGCAGTCCTTTTCGCGGACTTCTCGATATGCATGAATCTGGATGTGGATAATTCCATACATGTTTGTGATTCCATCCCCGAGTTGAACCCATCCATAATCACGTTTTAAGAGCAATGCTACTGACCAACCTATTACGCAATTACCAATTTCGATACTTTTTTCCCCACAGTGATATTACAGCGGAGACCCATGGGTCTGACCAGCCCATGCACTCAACGAATGGCGTGAATTTCTCGTTTTTCGTCTCAATTACAATTAAATTACAATAATACATTTTTTTTATTACAATAAACGGTGCTGGTTCTCTTTCTATAGATCTAAAACTACTTTCCTGAATTTTTTCAGATTTTTTAAGGACGATGTAAGGGCGACCATCAAGTGTAAATTTTTTTTTCCAGATTTTCTTACATACAAAATGGGTTGCGAGCCTAAGTTCATTAAAAAAAGGAGTTACAAATTAACTGAAGAACAACAAACTCTAAATCCAAGATTGTCCGAGGTGATCTGTATTTATTACATAATAAACAAAATTTCGAAATAATTTTACGAGCGATTTTTTTGAAAAACTAAATAAAGTTTCCCCGATTTTACATAAAAGTGTCTGCGAAGTTTTAAGAGGCTTCAACATTTAGAGATCGAAATATTTAATGTAGAAAATTGCAACTTTTAACTCCCGCTCTTACGAGAAACTACTGAAAATTGTGATTTTTATGAATAAATATTTCGACTTCTGCATGCTTCCGTGAAAATTTTTGCATACAGCACCGTCCTTAAACGCGGCCAAGTACAGTACAAAAACGGTAGGACGCCCCGGACCCATGTGTGGCTACAGAGGGTTAAAGAGTCCACATGAATGAACGACTAATTGAAACGTTTCTGAGAATTTGGGAGAACGCAAAAATGCATTGTTACCAAATCGTGTGCATGGAAACGCCCGTGTATATTTACGAGGTATGTGGACCAGAGGTCGTACAAGTGTAAGGGCAAATAGTGGTCTCGCCGTTCGACGGAACGTTGCGGTAGCGTATGCAAATTCGGAATGGTTACACCACCGAGGTACCACCATTGGCTATGAGCATTGTCATCATCCCCTATAGCGGATCTGATACGCGTCGTTCCAGGTAAATATGTCGACGAGCATGGGATCTCGATTTAACCCATTTCCCAGGAGTCTTTCAAAATTTTCTAATCTACAAACTTTTTGTTTTTTGTTGCTCAAGTATTTGAAGCGGTTTTATTTTTGATTTTCACAGTGAATCAAAGTTTTTCGGTCTTTCCCATTTTCTATAATAAGGAGATTCGATGCCTGACGATATTCTGGAAATAAAATTTTAAATCTGCCTTATCGCGAAGAATTTTTCTCTTTGCTATCATCTTCCTCTTCGTGACACGTCAAAAACGAACCAGAGCCGTTGGCGATCGTTCAATAAACCAATGGTCATTGTGACAGGTTCTGAAGCTAACCAGCAGAAAATAAAGGAAGTCCCCAATTAAACTCGAAATCTGACAGATGACGCGTGCCAAAGTCAACGACATTGGGAGCTAATTAAAATTACGAAGAAATTGATGAAAAAACTGAAATTCCACTGCGATGCTATCGACGCACAGTGTCCAAATTAGTTTCAGGAGAAAAGCTGACGAAGTCTCTCGGAGAGGATTTTAATATTTTTCGTTCGGTTATTCGTTGGCTCAATGTATCTTTCCTGTGGTCAGGGAAGTTCAAATTCCAACCCATCTCAAAAAAAAATGGAGTAAGGCGTAAAAAAATCTTTCCTACTTTGGAACGATTTGTATTTTGATTATTCAATCAACTAAAAAATGTTGTCATACTAAATACACAAGAATAGATAAAATATGTTGAATGTGTTTCGGAATTTGTCAAAATTTCAACCAATTTTGAAAAAAATGACCAAGGGAAGGGGGCGGAGTTGTAAAATTCGAGTAAATGGAAGTTTCCTCCAATTTTTTGACCCGAAACAAAATTGCCTCAGGCTCACATGACCCTGCATTAAAAAACGAAAAGAATGAGCGCAAGTTGAACCCTTTTCGATAAATTTTACCGAAAGTATGAATATTTCAAAATCAGGGTCGTTCATGAGCCCTGGTCACCACAATAGGTAAAAAAAACAGAAGTTTACCGTTCGAGGGTTAAGAATGGAACTTCCAGGTGTAAACCTCCCATGTAACTGATTTGTTTCATAAATTTTTTGTCTCTTTTCCCAAAAGGTTTCGAAGTCGATATTCCTAGACGTAGAATCGTCATCAGCTCGTCGTAACACGCTTTCTGAAGTTTCCAACGATCCGTTCGTCGTAAAAGTTTTGCTTGCGATTCGTACGCATGGAAGATTTATAGAAAATCTGTTCGTCCCAATAAGGTCCCGATCGTCACATATACGATCTGCTCGTCGCGCTCATCAGGTTTTTTAACCTCGAGCCCTGATGATGGGACTGGGCTGCATATTGTCCGATTCCACAACCATGGGTACGATCTTTACTCCCATGGTGTTACGAAATATCAATGGAAGAAGCACGGATGCACAACATTCCTAAAAAATACGTGTATATAGATCAATGTTTTCCAGGCAAGCGAACGATTTCGAATTTATCCGGCAGTTTTACGTTTTATCGACAGCCCGATGTTGCATGCTCGCAATGTCCTTTGCATGAATACACCTGTGCATATACCATGGGATCGGCGAAAGAGAAATGGGGTGGATGGCTAAACAGAATGGGGAGAGAGAGAGAGAGAAAAAAAAGGTAGGAGCGAGGAAATGTCGGCCGAATTGAGAACGAACCGGAAGTTGTATATGTATGAATAATAGTTGTATCGAAATTCTGCGTGATAGATCTTTTGGCGTTATTAGCAGCGAAAGAGAACACAGCCATGGGACATTCCCGTTAAACGGCAACGGTATGCTTTTTCGAACAGAGAAAGCGAATCGAATTGTTGAACGCGCTGCTCGTTTTTTTTAAACATTTTTTTTCCTGGCCAATAACTGGATTGATTTTTTATTTGGGTTACACCGGGCCTCGCGGTCGTCGACAGCTTCATCGGAATGTACATACATTTTTTAGTTTCTTCTCTATATTTTTATTCCGATTTTCATCTTCACTTCGTTTGTCGATAAAAAATTTTTCTCTGTTCGATGGCTTCCTCTCCGCCGCTCCATTGCAGCAGCTCATTTCTTAATTGTCCAATTGTAAGTGAAAATCTGCGATGAATTATTTCTTGATGCAGGATCTTGCCAGATTTACAAATTCATGGAAATTTAATGTGCATTATTATTCCATGAGCAAAGAAGCGGCGAGTCTTTTGCATTTCAGCAGGTAAAACAACGAGTTTTGCACATTCCGAACAACTTTTATCGATTTCATTATTTCCGGCTGATTCTTTCGCAATGAATTTTTTGATTTTACCAAAATAATCAATCACGTAATGAGAAAAAAAAAACTAGGAAGTAAAGAGAATCGAAGTACAGATTTGTATAGAATTTGCAAAAATCAAAGCGGCTGGATGATTTTTCGATAAACTCTGATTTTTGTAATAATTAAAATATCATAAAATTCAAACCGTTCAACGAAAATTTCCCAAATTCGATACCAATCTTCCCATTATGATACGCTATTTATAAATAATAATTAGTAATAAATTTTTAAATTTGCGGAAGTTAGGGCGTTGGTACCCTTTTTTTGAAAATTTAAAAAAGTCGTAGAATTCGTATTTTTTCAGCAATTCCGACAAAATTCTCAGAGTATTGAGAGCGTCGATGGATCAACATCCGTGCAAAACGGGAGCTCTGTAGCCCGCACCGTTCTCGAGTTATAAACATTTGTATTTTGCATTGTCAGAACATTCTCACAGACCCACATGCGGGCATTTTGCCTAAATATCATTTTTCGATGTTTTGGGACATTTTGAGCAAGCATTGACATTGAAAACGTGAAAAAACAAATGTTCACCGTCCCATAGCTTGCTCTATGAGGAAGCAAAAGAATTTTCAACCAATACCAAGTGCAGTCTCTTCTATAGGTCCAAAACAACTTTCTTGAATTTTTTCCGATTTTTTAAAGGACGTAAAAATTGGTAGGACGCTCCAGACCCATGTGTGTCTAGGGAGGTGCGCTAATTTGTAGTCAATGGAATAGAGAACGAAAAAATGTCAAGCCTCGGACGGAGAAATAGAAACAGTGCAAACGTCAAATTCTCATGCAAAGAATTGGAGAAATGCTCGATGAAGGCAAACGTTTTTAAATCGTCAATGAATTTAAAAAAGTTGCGGAACAATTTTATCAAATTGTCCATGAAGGTATCGGTAGTCGCTCATGGTAGGAGGCCTGAAATTTCGCATTGCAGTACTCGAAACACGTCTTTACATATGTACCTCCGCGTATGTAGGTCTGACCTAGCTAATATGTATGTGTATCGTTTACCAGATGAACGGGGCTGTTGATTGGTACAGAAGGCGTGCCCCGTGCCGGGAGTCGAAGTGTGAAAAAAGGTTCACGATGCCAAATGAACTTTTCAGCATGCGGAGAGTTTAGCTGGGCATGCTGAAAAAAAGTCCACGTGAAAAGAAAAAAAAACACTTTGAATTTGCATACAGGGGACAGATAGGAAAGCACAAATAAAAAGGTGGCAGAGAGAGCGTTGATCAAGTTGCTTCTTCGACCTCACGAATCGCATTTTTCACATCGTTAAATAACAGTTTGATTTGTATTCCAACAGTGTGGGTTATGATTGTATATTTTGAGTGTGAGGCAAATTGGGAGGATAGAGAAGCTTCTGGAAGCTCGAATGCATTCTTCGAATTATTCTGATGGATCAAAAACGTGCTCGGAGTAACCATGGGAAGGGTGTGGGGATGGTTATTGGAGGTGGAAGGGTGAGAGGGAATTGGAAAAGAGAAACAGAGTGGCAGGAAGTCGCGTGGCATGCTCGAGGGGTCACATCGTAGCTTCGTTAGTTCGATTGTGGTAAATATCGATTTTAGTCACTCCGCATAGCAATCTCAATAGCAAAAGTCATTTTGGGAATGAATTGTGACATACGAGAATTTGCCCTCGAGCATTGATAATATTAGAGCGGCGTGCAGACCCAGTTTACAGAGGGATGAGCCAAGAAAAAGAGACAGAGCGACAGCGCAGGAGATTGACATTTGTAACGCTCCTGACGAGGCCTTGGTTACAATTTCGCTGGAGGGCTTGTATATGCAGCGTGTGTGTGCGAATCAACACAGGACGTTTACAAGGGCGTAAAACCGAGCGACTCCAATGGGTAACGAGGGTGCAAGTAGGCCCTTAATTTTCAAACAGCAACGTGTACAACGCTTTCTCGTTTTCCTCTTCTCACATTTTCTCACTCTCTGTCTGCTTGATTCTGTGATTTATAAATAATAAACACACATGTACACATCGCTTCTCCTGGATGTCAACATGTCACGCATAATTCGCGGTACAGATTTAGACATTTTGCCGTCAAAATCTAGGCTATTGCTTCGACTAAATCACTTATCAATTTTGAGGTCATTTAACCCTGGAACGGTAACCTGGGCTCATGAACGTCTCCAAGGAGTCAATTCTCGCGCCCTTCCTCCCTTCGTTCTCCCGATTTTTATCGTTCTACCCCATTTTTGAGGCATTTTTTCAACTCAAGCAAAATTCCTCCAGGCTCACGTAATCCTGCATTTAAAAACGAAAAGAATGAGCCCAAATTGAACCCTTTTCGTTAAATTTTACCGGAGGTATGAATATTTCAAAATTGGGGTCAGTCATGACCCCAGGTCATCAGAATGGGAAAAAAAATAAAACAAGGTTGCTGTTCTAGTGTTAAAAGTGGGACTTCCAGGTCCAAACCTCCGGAAGAGGTGAAAAAAAATAAAGTCCTTGCGTTTCGAACTTTGTGGAAACCATGAAGATAAATCTGAACGTACGCGTAAACTCTCAACGTCTATGTATCATTAACATTTGATGCATTTTGGGCCTCATCGATCGAATGTTTTGTGTCAAAATGTTGCCACCAACGATGCACTACCTTCTACTAATGAAATTCCACAGATAACCCACTAATCTCTGTAATAATTATCCATATACGCCGATTTTATTAGAATCGTAACCATACGTTGTTAATCGATAACAGTCAATGCAATTAATGGTTCCACTTGATTGGCTCAGCTCTGCGTGTTTATACGATTATCGTTGCTCGTGACTACAACATTGTGCATGTTTTCATACCAGGACTGAAAACTGGCGAAATGGAAAATCGTAATACGAGAGTCCTGTATTATTTTAAGTGCCTACGAGTAAAATCGGAGTCACAAATGAAATTTCGCAGTAAATACAAACCAATAACGATGCAAAATCAAAATTGCATCAAATGAGTAAATAAAAAAAAAACGATGAAATAATATTTCCTTAACATTACGTGCGAATAAGAAAAGTGCGGAACGAGAATTGTCGCGAATCGTGGTCGTCACCGTGTTGAGGAAAACAGGATAAGGTTTCGAGAATTGCGACAGCCGACGAAATTCCAATGAGAGGAAACAAAAAAAAAAGAAATATGCCTCGAAATTGTCGGGTGATTCATGCACCCGACCTGATCTTCTTGCCTTCTCCAACTCCATCCGAGTGTCGTGAGCTGCGTATGACGTGGCGGGCTCTCGAGGTGAAGTGTGTGTTATATTGCTTCTCTCAGGTTAGTCGTGTTTCGGCGTACGTGTGAATACTTATCTCTATGCTTGTGCGTCGAGGTGAGGAATTCCGGAAATCAATGAGGTTGACGATTTCTCGTGCGGTGACACATTCCGTTCATATGTATGTCCGGAGGTGACATACACTGTTCTCATTAACAAGCTTTCCTGCTAATAACACTAAAAATTATATTATTAATAAGAAATAAAAATTCGAATCATTGATACGAATTCCGATAAATTTGGATTATATTTATCGACCATTTCGAATGTTTGGAACAATGATGAAATTTGTTGAAACAGTAGCAACAAGTAATGACGGATGAAACATCACTGTTTATTCTGAATTCTTGACCCTTCGAGTGCATACCGGGTCGTTTTGACCCAGAAACTTTTCTGTCACCAATTGTTTGCCATTTAATTTTTTTTTTCACCGAAAAGTATATTTAGGGCCAGAAAAAAAAAACAATAGTTGCATATTTACCGGAAAATAACGATTGGAAAAACACCTTGGGTCAGATTGACCCGATATGCACTCGAAGCGTTAATTCTTTATTGTAACAATCCATGTGAACGTTCCATCAATGCGTTATTCATGTCGCTATTCGCTGTGTCAACGGTAAGGTCTAAAAATAGGCATTCGGGAGGTACTGATGAAATAACTCTGTCGTGTGTGTCGCACACATTCGACTAATATCACTTTTATATTCATATGGCACGTGGATGAGCAACGGAAAATCAGGTCAAATCGGTTGATATGTAATTTTCATAAGCACATTAGAAGCTCGTTAGAAGTGCTATCAAGGAATGCGTAGAACCCTTCGTAGACACACATGGGTTTCGGGGGTGTCCAGCCCATTCAGCAAATGAGGAGAATTTCTTGTTTTTCGTATCGATTACCATTAAATAACAATGATAAAAAAGATGTTTCATTCATGACCCAATGCAGGTTCTCTTTCTATAGATCCAGAATGACTTTCCTGATTTTTTTCAGATTTTTTAAACGAGTCCAAGGACAGTAAAAAACGGTAGGACGCCCGAGACCCATGTGTGTCTATGGAGGGTCAAGTAGCGTATTCGCAGTAGCAATAAAACATTACTAATAAACGTGGTACGTGGTATTTGAATGAGATATTTAAAGACAGGCGTTCGATGTTAATTACCTCAATTCGTTAACTTAAATACATCAATTCGGAGCGCACCCATGATTTCCAGTCTATACATTTTCTAGAGACGTTGCGTCTGGCAACGGTCGAGTCTAAATTTTTTTTTCTAGGTTTTCTTACACGGAGAGAAATGCCGGGAAATTTATATCACATGCCACCATAGTTTTCTGGTGACACACTGGAAATAAAATTTTGTTAAAAATGGTCGATATTTTGTTGAACACGGCCAACTAAATATTTTTCGATAATTTCAAAATTTTCGTTATTTTGGCAGAATATTTGGTTTCTAATGGAATTGTCAGCAAAATTTACGATTGGAACGATAAAAATTTGCTTCCGCAGAGACTTTATAGAATATTTCTTGCTGCGATGACACAATTTTTGGAATTATTAGAAAAAAACGTTTAGTCGAACGTATCGAACAAAATATCGATCTTTTCCAACAAAATTTTGTTTTCAGTGCAGTGTCGTACCCTCCGAGAAATTTTAGCAAAAACATAGTAATTTTTATTCAAATTCTATCGGAAATAGCGGAAGTTTGAAATTTTTCGCCCAATTTTAGATGAAAAATTACTATGTTTTTGCTAAAATTTCTCAGAGCGTACGAAACTGTCACCAGAAAACTATGGAGCACAGTAATTTGTGATATAAATTTCCCCGCATTTCTCTCCGTGTACATACAAAATTATTTCCGAGCCCAAGTTCATTTAAAAAAGTTGTTACTAATTGACTACAGAACAACATACTCTAAATCCAAGATTGTCCGAGGCAATCTGT
Source organism: Hyposoter didymator (assembly GCA_037952995.1). NCBI lineage: Eukaryota > Metazoa > Arthropoda > Insecta > Hymenoptera > Ichneumonidae > Hyposoter > Hyposoter didymator. The sequence goes on along the minus strand of JBAJMU010000001.1, from coordinate 21,509,070 downwards.
ATTTCTTATATAATATACAAAATTTCGAAAAAATTTTACGACCGATTTTTTTGAACAACTTAATAAAGCTTCTTCGATGTTACATGAATGTGTGTGCAAAGTTTTAAGAGGCTTCGCCGTTTAGAAATGGAAATATTTAATGTTGAAAATTGCAGCTTTTAACACACGTTCGTAATGAGAAACTATTGAAAATTGTGATTTTCATAAATAAATATCTCGATGGTGAAACCTCTTGAAATTGCGCGAGCTATTACATATCACTATTCTTGTGGTGTGGTGGAAATTTAAAGGAATTCTATCGACAAAAAGTTTTGCATACAACGTCCTTAAACCACACTTTGAGCTCTCGGTTCCTTACTCTGCTGTTAATGAGTTTTCTGACGGGAATTTGGAAACAAAGTGGCATCATTCGATGCAAGTGTTGTGGACACGAATATTTCTCCGAGGAAAGTAGGAACATGATTTTTCACTACATCTTGGGAAAACCTGGATTTACCGCCTTGCTAAAGCTCAATTTTCCACGGGAGGGTGGCGAAAACAAATAGCGTACGCAAGACGAAAGTGAAAAAAGGTCATTTCGAACCGCGCGCGTACTTGTCAGCCTCTTGCCTTCGTCCTGGGTGGCAATTCCACCCGCGGTTTGAAAAAGCCTCCTTTTTCCCCGGAGCTCCTTAGCATACTATTTTTCCTGAAGAATGATTTTTCCTCCTTCGCCGACTCCCTTCTCTAGAATATTCTTCATTCCTTTTTATCGCATCATTAGATTTTATGAAATTTATTAATCTCATTTCCGCTTCAATTTCCTGCGAGTTTCAAAAAAATCACGAGATTCATGTAATAAATTAAAAAAAGTGTAAAAAATGTTTCAATTCATTCAAATATTTGAATTTCCTTTATTTCGACGGATTAACAATATTTTATGAACAACACTGAATAATCTGTGGGTTAGTGAGATTTGTATAATTTGGCAAAAGGCTTCGAGCCTTGAAGACGGACCCTTGAATTTCGCAAACCGGCGCGGAACCTTTCCTGATCCACCTGCCATCCCCCCCTACAAACGGCGCAGACTATCCTCATCGAACACCTGCTGAATTCTAAGACAGATCCTGCTGCAAGTTTAGACTGCGCTCTTGTAGCGTTCGCAACAGTAAATCGTTGTCCACGTTTTTCTACTTAATTCAACACACTTTTGGTTGACCCTCCACTAGACACACATGGGTCTGGGGCGTCCTACCCTTTTTAGCTAAACGTGGACTCGTTTAAAAAATCGGAAAAAATTCACGAAAGTAGTTTTGGATCCATGAAAAGGGAGGCTGCACTGAGTGATGGTTAAAAATTCGTTTTTGTTATTGTTATTTAATGATGGTAATCGATACGAAAAACGAGAAATTCACGCGATTCGCTGAATGGGCTGGACACCCTAGACCCATGTGTATCTACTGAGAGTTAATTTCCAGCTCAGAAAAATTGAAAAGAAATCCCTAAAGTCTAAGTTGGAAGAAAAAAAATTAATAGTGTGTCGAAGAGAAAAATTTGTTAAAAATGATCTCGCTGTTACTTGATCGTGACGTAAAAACCACGCAACGCAGTATTTATAGATGCATGTTACAAAAATAATGGGTTTCGATGAAAAAAATTACTATCGTGCTAAAAAAAAAAAAAAAATGTATTTCGCAGCACAAAATGAAAAATATGAGGACAAATTTTTCTGATGCAGCACGGTAAATTTTATCAAGTTGGCAGTTCTCATCAGTTTAATTACAAAGCACGGTAATTTTTTCCAGAAATCCCCATAAAAATAATACATTTTTTTTGTTACCAGAAATTGCTATAAAAATTACAAGTTTTTTCTTTCCATCTGAATTAACGATCATGTTTGAGCCGAGATGCCTCGAAATTTCGGTTGGAAAATGTACGCAATTTGTCGCGAATGTTACTCGATTGAGCCTCGGCTAATCGTTGTGGGGCATCGACGCATTCTTGTTAGGCACACATGCAGTAGCTCGCCGGATCAGTTTAGGGGAGTACACCTGCTGCGGCCTAGAGAATGTGATATTGCACACGCTTCAGCTTTGATAAAACCGCCATAGCTACCTCTCAAGCCTCTGCAACAGGTACTCCGGACTCCAAACTGCTCCTACAATAGCTTCCCATGTACTACGTGTTTAATGTTGAATGTTTATATATATAATATATATGACATGGTCTATTATAAGGTGATGAAATAAGCCATAAAAACAATAAATTTGCAACCACTGCAATTTCCAAAGATTTTACAACCAAGGAGGATAAATAATCAAAGTTTTCAATGAATGAACGCACGCGCATGCATCCGACGTTGTCAATTAGTTGCAAGAGCAACAGCAACGCTCGCAGAGAACGAAGAACGGAGTTTGGGGAATAAAAAATAATTAAAAAAAATTACAAGACCTTCGAAGTGATTTTAATTAAATGTATTAATTTATTATGATAATTACAGTTTATGATAATTATAATATAATAATTAATAATAATAAATTATCAATTCAATTAATTTGATTAATTTAATTAAAAATTATTTGAATCCGATCGATCTCTCAGCCAAATCTCGGAAAATTACGTTCGCTCCGTGAATACATTGAAAAATCTCCTATTCGATCTGATTATTGGCCATTAATGTTATTCATTGAATCGTTTAAACTTTTGTGTCCACACACATTCTTAAATGACATCGCGCTCATTGTGACTGCACAAATGATAGACAAAGCACAGGCTTCTTCAAGAATTTGAGTTTTGCTTTGGCAAAGTGAATAAAAATGATAAATTACGAAGCAGTGATTATTCAGCGCTCGCAAGGACGAACCACAGTGAAAATTATTCTGTCTCATTGACATGCATTGAAACTACGTGCACTCGGAATATGTACACAAGCGTCCGGGAAGCCGGGTCTCGTGGCCGACCCATCTCGTCAGATTCGTTATTATTGCTGCAGTAATTCCAAGAGTCTCTCGGCTCCAGCGATGCAGATGGAAAAACTCACATATTTACTGATTTTTTTTCTTATTACGTCCATGCGTTCGTATAGCAAAATTGGGGATGAGACAAATAATTAAAAAAACGTAATTGATACTTGTGTCGCGAGACACATTTCGATTGGGACGCGAACTCCTGCATCTGCTATTTTTTTTTTTTTTCTTCTTTTCGAGATGCCAGGCGTCGAGCCTCGACCGGGTATTTTGATACGCGAGCACTGCGGGACGTAGGAACAGAACTGGAGAACGTGAGGGAAAGAGACGAAGAGAAAGCAGCGGGCGGATGGACCAAACCGAGGGAGAAAAAAATATCTCCGCGCGGGGCGTGTACTTGATTCGAGAGTAGCACGTGAACTCAATTAGATCGGATGGGTGGATGAGGCTGATTGAAATAAACAGATATGGACCCGGCGCGAGTGTCAACTAAGATTTCGGTCGTTCAGTCTGATTCAGTGACGATGGAAAGTCTTATTCAACCCTTAAGGACGTTGTATGCGAAATTTTCTATCGATAGAATTCCGTTAAGTTTCCTGAGAGGTTTCATCATGTTCATAAAAATCACAACTTTCAGTAGTTTCTCATACGAGCGTGTGTTAAAAGTTGCAATTTTCAACATTAAATATTTCGATTTCTAAATGGTGAAGCCTCTTCAAACTTTGCATACGCTTTGATGTAACATCGAAGAAGCTTTATTTAGTTTTTCAAAAAAATCGGTCGTAAAATTGTTTCGTAACTTTTTTCATTATGTAACGAACACAGATTCGGACATTCTTGGATTCAGAGAATGTGTTGTTCTTTAGTCGATCTTAACAATTTTTTCTAATCAACTTGGGCTCGCAAACCACTTTTTATGTAAGAAAAACTGAAAACAAAAATTTAGATTTGACCGTCGCCATACAACGTCCTTTATGGTCACATTAAGGACGTTGTATGGAGAGTCACAACTGGAAGCATGCTATTTCCGATTTATGGAACGATTTTTTTTTCCGAAAATTACAATTTCTGCATAATTTTTTCTAAAATGAAGTCATTTTTGTAGAATTTTTTTTTTCGACTTTTTTTCACATTTAAAACTGCACGCATTAAATACAATCATCATGGTCGTTGCTCGAGGGCTGAAAATACATTGTATTGTTTTTATTTTATTTTTTCAACCATTTTTCAACTGTTTATAACCTTCCAAAGTGAGTGGGGTTGATATAACACCTCTAATGACCATGACGTCACAATCTGGAGGTGTGAATTAAATGTTAATTTTGTCGCGTACTGAGAGGCTCGGCTTGTGGGCCTAAAGTCAAGATTTGGACTTTTCTTGTGACGTTATTCGAGTCTGTTGATAAAAATTTCTGATCCACAATTTGTGATTAAAACTGATTTTTCCTTTTGCTGCAAACTCAAAGATTTCATGGCAAATGTCATTTGCACGTGCAAACGAAAGTCGATGTTTAAAAAAAAAAAAACGAGAAATTTTCACGTCCTTCGGAATTTTGGCCAGGAATAAAAATCGAGCATGACAATTTTAATTAATTTGATCCACTGCATGGTCGATTTTCATTGGAACCGTGCGGTGGCGGGTAGATTTACAGTCAACAACGCCGACTCCGAAACGCGCCCTTTTAGTTCCGGCACTTGCATTTGTCGCGAAATTCACCACGGAAAAGTCTCACGTACGAGACATAACTTTACGCGAGGGAATGTAATTTCGAAACGATCGAGTTTGCGACTGTATGAGGAAACAGTATTATTACTATACATGTATATATGTCTATATATATGGTCTCTCCATATTGAAATGGATTTTTCCCTCGATTCTTCCCCATGGAACGAATAAAATATGTGTGTTAGTTTGTAATAGTCATTGTGACAGTATACGCCATTCACCAATCGTGATCGAAATCGTCAATTGCTATCGAGACCTCCCGCAGCCTCCACAAATACTTAAATGTACGTAGTAAATGTCTCAAGACAATTTGGTACGTCGATTCCGCAATATGTGATTGTATTTTTCATAAGTATCAGCAATAATTTTACTCCAGTTTCAATTTCCATTCGTGCGATTCTGGCGAACTGAAGAAACGAAGCAATGCCTTGCTTAAGGACGTTTTATGGCGACGGTCGAGTCTAAATTTTTCTTTTCAGTTTTTCTTTCATACAAAATGATTTGCGAGCCTAAGTTGATGAAAAAAAGTTGTTACAAATTGACTAAAGAAAAGGATACTCGAAATTCAAGATTTCCCGAAGTAATGTGTATTTGTTATGTAATAAACAAAATTTCGAAAAATTTGACGACTGATTTTTTTGAAAAACTAAGTAAAGGTTCTTCGATGTTACATACAAGTGTGTGCAAAGTTTTAAGAGGCTTCACCACTTAGAATTCGAAATATTTAATGTTGAAAAATGCAACTTTTAACACACGCTCTTATGAGATACTACTGATAATAGTGATTTTTCTAAATAAATAACTTGACTTCTACATGGTGCAAATTTGAAGGAATTCTATCGATAGAAAATTCTGCACACAACGTCCTTAATCAAGCATACTAAAAAACGCTGATTTTCTGACTCGTTTTAATAGTTTTTGGTGCATTGAATTTTCCAGGGGGACGGGGAAATTACTTGAGAAATTACAATTTTTTTTTTTTCGTGTACGTTGCAGTGGAAGACACTAAAAAATCCATATTTTTCAAAATTTCATGTGAAAATTTCGGTAAAGTCTCAAAATCGCAGGTTCCATTATTAGACCGACTGAATTTTTGAAATGCTTTTGCTCTTCAGGTTTCGTTAGCTTTCAATGGAGACTATGAAAGTTTAAAATGAAAATCTTGACCCACCGATTGGATTTGAGGTGCCAGCAGGGTGGCCGAAAATTCGAAGTCTCGGTGAATCTGCTCCACGGTGAATGAGCGAGGGCAGACGTTTTCGATTTTATTTGTAATTCGAATAATGGGCCCGAGTACTTTGGAAAATACGAAAATGTTTCAAATTCCTAAGAAAATCGTTCCATTTTGTATTTTTTTTTTATTTTTCTACAAAATCTTTGATTTCGTGTGTTTGTGAACGGTATTTCCGGCTGTAATGCTCAATTCTCACAAAACATTGGATTCAAGGTGGAAAATGTAAATGTTCGGAAATAAATGTATAGATCGCGATACCGCGATGTCCTCTGATATTTTTCTTATTCGAAGGACGTTATCAGCCAATCGATCGATTTTAAGGGGAGATATAAAATTTAACGCCCGTTTCTATGGTCGATCAATTTTCGATGTGTGCTTCGTTCACATTGAACAATAGCGTATCTGCGATATGCTGTAAATTGAGAGAAGCTTATTGTCGCCCGAGAAACGATAAGGGGTCATTTGGAAGAGCGACGACTCGGTTAAAGATGATTCGGACATCATCTCGGGACGAAGGAATTTCTTGGCGATTGCCACGACGCGATGTTATGGAGTTAAAATAAAAAGAGTACTTGAGTGCCGTGGAGAGGGGGATTGCACAAAGCCTGACAAATTGGTGTCATTGAACCGACGTGAATTTCTTCGATCTATATAAACGAGACGTGACGTATTTTTCAAATTGTTTTTCTTTTTTATTGCCTTTATGGCGGCACTTGCAATTTCTTAAAATACACGAAAAACGAAGTAGACGAAAAGCTAAAAAGTTTTTCATTTTTTTTCTTAAACCCTTCCTAGACACACATGGGTCTGGGGTGCCCATTTAGCGAATGCCTCGAATTTCTCGTTTTTCGTATAACAATAATAAGAATTAATTTTTATCCATCACCCAGTGCAGGCACTACTTTCCTCGGTTTTTTACCCATTTTTTAAACGAGTCCAAGGACAGTGAAAAAACGGTAGGACGCTCCAGACCCATGTGTGTGTCTAGGGCGGTGCGCTAATTGTATTGTGTCTATACGGAGAAACACTTAAGATCATGGTTTTGAGATGATAAAAAGATTGAAACGTGATTGCAAATACTGATAAAGTTCGAAGAAATTTCGATACGAATGCGAACCGATTTGTATCAGGTAAAAAAGAGCCGCACGTTTTAGAAAAGTTTTATCGAAAGTGGCGAAGAAAACCTCCCGAAAGTCATGGTGGCGACAAATCGTCGGCTGTCACGTCATTTTATCATTATTCTATTCATCCAATGTAATAACGATCGATATTGAAGTTTGCATCCTTGGAGTCCAACGAAAAATATTTTATCCATTCACCCTTTTTTTTATATTGTTGGAATCACCTCAATTTTTCTTGGACATTCAGTTTACTGGGTCTCTCAGACCCAGTGTGGTGGCAGCAGGATCTAGGTATCAAACCGAAAACATTCAGTTTTCGATTTGCAACAATTTTCATACTCATTTGGCTCTACTTTCGATAAATGAAACAAAACAACGAATCCCGTTGCATTCCAACGATGCAAACTTCAACATCGTAGTACCGATACTTATGAATCTGCCTGCCATACCATCCTTACGATATTTCGTACGAAACAGATGACTCTCGAGGTCCAGTTCATTCACTCGATTTTAAATATTTTCCCAGCGAACTGCGATGTATTTGTTTCATTTGCCATTTTCCACGACTTTGTCGACGAAAAGGTTTCTCATTGGTAAACAAGCTGCTTCCGCGACGAAAGGCAGAGTTTGCTTGACCACATCAGGCAAGCATAAAAAATCTTCTGGGAGTTCCTTAATCAGTAAAAGTCTTAAGTGCGTTTGAAACTGTTGAAAAAAAGCTGCTCAAACTGCCACCGAGGTAAATGGCCCGGATTCCAAAAGGAAAAGAAAGAAAACAAAAGGAAAAAGTGTTCGAAACTTTTCGGAGCAAAAGTGACTGGGGGAGCCACAGAGCGTAGGTACGTCACTGGAGGTTCAACAAGTAGTTTCTACGGTATATACAAAGCGAACGCGGTGGTAGGAGGTAGTAGGATCTGTTTGTATGCCATGAGGTGAGAGAGGCAGGGGGGGGGGGGGGNGGGAGCACGAGAGTGCGAAGAGAGCCGAGTCGGGCCGGTCGCAAGGAGGAAAGCGAGTGGAAGGTGGTGGGGGAGGATTACGAACTGCCCGCGCGGCGCGGCGGCCGTGCAGCGTCGTGCTAGTGAGAGCGAGAAGGGGGGAGAGAGAGAGACAGAGTGGGAGCGAGCGATCGCGAGGCATCGCACGTTCGAAGAGTTCAGTTGGGTGAGCGCGTTTGTTCGGCGTCGATCCTTGCTTCGTTGGAACGCGTTTTTCGGAATCGCGAGACAAGCAACGCCGCGAATTCGGAGTAGAAAAAACGCAAGAAAACAAAAACAATAAGACGTACGGAGCATCGTTAAGCTCGACGTATTTATTTCCTATATATATCTGATTTATTTATCGTTTAATTCAAACAGTTTTGGCAATAACAATGTGTAACAAAAGCGTGCACGTATGTGAAGGAAAAAGAAGCTCGAAAAAGAACTTTCGATAGATAGTTATAGAGGGTTTGAAGTATGATTTAAAAGTTTGTTCGATCAAGCCTTCGCTGGTTCGGTATGACGCGCAAGATCGCAACTAGTGGTGGATAAAAGCGAAGGTGGTGAAATCGGCAGTTTGAAAATAACTTGGATGTTCGGCTCTAGTAAGAAAGATCGTGAGTGAAAAAAGGAATATCAAGAAAATAAGCGAGTAATCGTTGGGGGTTTATGCAGCGAAAGGAAAGAGGCAGATCTCGGATCGTAAAAAATACTTCAAATATACTGGATAATGAAAAGCGTGTATGTGTGTTTGTGACAAGTGTCTCTTCGTCCTGTGTATGTGTCGCGTGTCCTGTGTCGGTGTGTTTGTGCTTGTGTGCTCGTGAGGAACAACTCTAAGGAGAAGCAACGGAAAAAAACGACGCCAGCAAGTTGTTAGCGCGAAAACGACGACACGGCCGCAGAGGAGAACGATACGAAGCTCCAAGACGTGAAATAAGAGAGAATGGAGCAACGACGGTCCCACGGAGACTCGGGCTACCGGTCGACCTGGGCGAGGTCCCAGACACGACTCGCATTGTTGCTCCTGCTTTACGGAACTCTCGGTGAGTCGATTCTACCTTTCTTTACGTACACTCTCCAACACACAAGATTCTATAGGTGTACATGCTCGTGGGTATTCTTACAATGAGCCAAACTCAAGGTCCATACACACTGGAAGTCACGATATTGAAGTTTGCATAGGAATTCATTGTTTTATTTCATTTTTCGAAAACAGAGCCAAAAATTGACACGCAGTGTCGGTCTATCAACATTTTTGCAAATCAAAACTGAATGTTTTCGATTTGATAGATTCTGCTCCTACTGGGTCTGAGAGATCCAGTCTACTATTTTCCACACTGGGTCTGAGAGACCCAGTGAACTAAATGTAAAAAAAAATTGAGGTGATTCCGAAAATGAAAGAAAAACAGTGAATGGATAAATATTTTTCGTTCGACTCCAACGATGCGAACTTCAATATCGTCAATTCTTTCGTTCCTTCGAGCTACCAAATTCGTTGGGAGATTTTCTAGCGTATTAACAAATGCGTGTGAAAAATGTACAGCCGATGGGAACGAAAGAATCTCGAGATTCGGGGAAAAGCTTCGTAAATTACTCCGGGGATTTGGTTGAATCATAGTTCCAAAAAATCGTATGAAATTCCTTACTCAACGAAATTTTCCAAACGCTGTTTCTTGGAATAACATTTATCGGAGAAGAATTTTATTATAAAATATTTCAGTCAGATTCAGGTGCGAGGACCAACTTTCGGAGTTGATATTTCTCGATGTTATGAATATTTTCTAGATGCGAAAATACCGCTGGCTTCATTCCAGTGTTTTGGATAAGCGGGTCAGCCATTTTTTCCGTTTGCATCGGAAAGATGATTCGGAAAGTCACTTGAAAAATCTACGTTTTTATGTTTTCAATTATCGTGGCCTGATCCACGATCCTGTGTGACAACTGACACACAAGATTCATTCTCGTGTTTCCTTGTCGAGCCCCTCGTTGAATTTTTGCCCGTAATCACACACTCGCGTGAGTTTTTTTTCGTTATTGCTTGAAAAATGATTTTCTCTTATTTTGTCGTTGCATTGTGGAGGCCCCTTCAAAATAGCTCGAGTATTTTTCGCCCTCAGGTGCTAGCGTACCTCTGGCCATGTATGTGTGTTTGAATCCGAGTGTCCATGTGAATCGGTGATGCATGTTTTGTTCGGGTGTGGGTTTGTCGCGGTCCCGAGCGTTGGAGCGTCAAAGATGGCGCGCATGCGCAAAGGTGAGCGTCTCTGTGGGCCTCACAGCAGCTCCACGCTGCTCACGAGTGGGGGAGTACGTATGAATTTTTTCTACGTGTATCCGTGCGTCTCGGCTTTTAACGATACGAGTTTACCGGGCCCCACCACGATTCTGTGATTGTGTGGTGGGATGAAACGAGTTCGGTGGACGCCGGAGGTCGGTTAACCTCCGCGAACGTAGCGCCATCGATCCACCAACGGCACCAACAACAAACACAACGAAATACGAATTGAACCGAGAGAACAATAGAAATTATCAAAAAACGTCGTACAATCGATGATTTGTTTAAAAAAAATTACATTTACACAAAAAACTCGAATTATTTGAAGAAAAATCAAAAAAAATGTGGAAAATACACTTTTGAACATTATCTCGAAAATTTCACGGAATTTGCAACGAAATTCGTTTTTTTCTCTTTTGATTAATACTTTTCCAAATTTTTCGAACCGTTCCCATTTTATTTTTTTAATTATTTCTCAATTTTGTTATTTTTCTAAATTACGTTTTCACGGAAAACTCGTTTCATTTCGTAAAGTAAACAAAGCATATAGAAAATACACATTTGAATATTATCTCGAAAATTTGACGGAATTTGCAACGAAATTTCATTTTCCTCTGTTATTATTAATACTTCTCCAAATTTCCGGAATACTTCGCATTTTATTTTTTTTCTTTTGACTTGATTTGCAATTCTTAAATTTCATAATTTTTCTAAATTACATTATTTGGTAAAGTAAAAAAATAATAATGTAGAAAATACACATTTGAATATTATCTCGAAAATTTCACGGAATTCGCAACGGAATTTCATTTTCCTCTCTTATTATTAATACTTCTCAAAATTTCCGGAATACTTCGCATTTTATTTTTTATAATTATTTTTTCAATTTTATTATTTCTACTTTTTTTTTTTGTAATATATTTTTTTTTCATTTGACTTTGGCGAATCATTGTGGATTAACCAAGAGACTATAATTCACTAAAAAATGTTTATTTTCAAATGATGTAGATCGAATATTTAAAAATGTTTATTTATTGGAACGAAGAGAAAATACGACACTGCTGTCGATCATTCGGAATGTGGCCCTGCTTGCGCTTTATTGGTGAAACGCACGAGGTTGTACATTGTACACACCAAACGTGCACAGGATACTCTACGATTCGAGTGAAAAGGCCCTTAAACCCTCTGTAAACTCTCTGAACAACTGGCTCGGAACGAGTCCTCGAAGAATGCCTCGTGGCGAGGGAGGGGGAGGACTCTTAGGGGTTTAGAATCTTTCACGCGTGTCGAAACGAAGAAACATGACGAATCGCAGCGGAAAGTCCTTTTTTTCTCTTTTCTTTTTCATGAGGAAAAAATGCATCAATATTCACTGCTGTTGAGTCTACGGACTCGAAAGGTTCCTCGAAAATCAGTGCAGTCCTTATGCGCGTCTTTATCTTTGGGTTCGAATGTCAAGTTGATGTGCCTTGTTTCAATAAACTTGTCAAATATCGCTGATTTGAAAATTTATGAGAATTCGACGATGAAATACGAAGGCTACGAATGCAATTTCGAAAAAATAAAATGTTGGCTCTATGGATTTCTGTTTACAAATGCATCTCGACGTTTATTTTTTTTTGTTAGTATTTTTCTTTGAATAAAACATGTAAATGGCATGCGTATGTTTTTTAAATAAAAATCTGAATCATTGAGCAGTCGGCAGAGTATTTTTTGGTCGGTGACGATTTTTTGATTTGATGCTAAACTTGAACTTGGTCTGCCAATGAAATATTTTGCTCGTACAACTTGACCCTCGGTAGACACTTCCCTGAACACACATGGGTCTGGGGCGTCCTACCGTTTCTTTACTTACTTAGAAAATCTGAAAAATTGAGAAACGTGATTTTTGATTTCGTTTCTTTTTTATTATTTTTATTTAATGGTAATCGATACGAAAAACGAGATATTCGAGCCATTCGCCGAATGGGCTGAACAACCCAGACCCATGTGTGTCTACCGCGGGTTATTGTTGAATCAATGCATTCCGTTTTGCTCGTTACGTTCCATTGGCTCTCAACGAATTCCTTCCTCGCCGCATTTATTTATCATATTCTCGAAGATTCCGGTCCAACCAGCACGAATATTTGTTGCAGTTTTGCTTCATAGGATCCCTTTAACGCTTCCGGAATGATGGAGAAGGTATTTTCATGATATTTCCATTTTACGGTTTATCCAAATACCACACAGAAGTTTGAGGCTCGTCGACGTCTATACATTGTTAACTGGTCTGTGGTTCATCCTGGTAAAGAGTGTCTGATTAACGCGGCGCGATTCACACGCTTCGTTTTTTTTTGTTTCGAACGTTAATCGACCTGAAACTAATTCGAAACGTCAAAACTCGCAGTAGGAAATCTGTTAACGTGGCTCACAAGTTTTTCGACGCTGTCAAATCGATTATACGTGCAACGAATTATTTTGTTCATTCTCGAATAGTCAGCAATGTCACGATGTTGAGGTTTGCATCGTTGGAATACAACGGAATTCATTATTTCATTCAATTTTTCGAAAGCAAAGTCAAAAATTAACGCACAGTGTGTGTCTATGAAAATTTTTGCAAAAAACTGAATGTTTTCGGTTTAATAAAGTCTACTTCCACCACACTGGGTCGCAGAGACCCAATGGGTCTGACAGACCCAGTGTGGTTTCTTACGCACTTCGTCTAAGAGACCCAGTCTGCTATTTTCCACACTGGGTCTGAGAGACCCAGTCTGCAATTTTCCACACTGCTGGGTCTGAGAGACCCAGTGAACTAAATGTATAAAAAAATTGAGGTGATTCCGAAAATGAAAGAAAAACAGTGAATGGATAAATATTTTTCGTTCGACTCCAACGACGCGAACTTCAGTATCGCGAAATATCAATTCGCAAGGCTGGTTCGAGGCGATTCAACGACATTGCAAATGGAATCATTGGCATGCGCGCGAAGAAAAAATTGTCTCGTTTATCATTTTTTCAATATTTCGAATTGTTCTAATTTTTTTTTTCCGACGATCGAAACTTTGACGTTATGGCGATTCATACGTATTCGGAGCAAAGTTGGACACGAAGAAAAATGTTTTTAACATTGATACAAGATTTTGCCATAGAGCACTGCTAGCTCGAGGATAGGAAACAAAACGACGATCGTAGACAAAGAAAAGAATCATCCACGCGGAAAGTAATGATTAATAGATACGATTTGTGCTGCACTACTTAACCTCACTGTTATCAATTAGTCGCGGAGTAAAATACCCGAGAGAGACGAGAAGCAGAAGAAAGCGCGCAAAGACTATGGGCGAGAGAGGGCTGAGAACTTTGTACGTACAGATCGTTGTGCGGCTTATCTTATTTTCTCTTGGGATATTTTCGCTCATTCTATCCCCCGTTGTCCGAGACTGTTATTATTCTATCTGCTGTTTTATAAAGCCCTCTTGCCCCCTCGCACATTCGCGGGCGCTTCTTTTCACGACTACGCCCCACTGCCCCAGAAATAATTTTATTCTCGAATATTTAGCGAACACTTCCGCGTGCACATTTATGGTTTTCTCATATTTTTAAGAAGTTTACAAATACCGACTATATTCTGCGTTTGTATCGAAATACTTTCCTGCGACTTTAAATTCATTGCGACATTTCTGCAAAGTATATCGCGCCATAAAAAATTTCAAACTATTCCTTTTCTCACCATCGTCGCTGTAGAATGCTATTCAGATTTTCATATTCATTGTAGACTCTAATGAAAATGGTCGCATCCATTTTTAACCAAAAATTTCAGGTTTTACAGCGACCCAGAATTTTTAACTTTGATATTTTGCTTCCGCGACGATGCATCGCGTTGCAGTCCAACAAAAAATATTTTGTCCATTCACTGTTTTTTTTTTTTTTATTTCCGAAATCGCCTCAATTTTCTTTCGATATCCAGTTCACTGAGTCTCTCAGACCCATAGTGCGGAAAAGACCAGACGGGGTCTCTCAGACCCAGTGTATTCACCCACTGGGTCTGACAGACCCACTTTATTCATTCGATCACCGTTTTCTATTTATTTTTGGAATCATAAAGATAATTCAGAATTAATTTACAATTTTTCTCGTAAATTTAATTTTCCAATGGCAGCGAAGAGTGTCTCATTATCGCGTTGACAAAAACTGTATGAAAATTCTGTGCTCTGATATAAAAAATGATCAGTTTTCGTTGCGATCCAACGATGCCAACTTCAACATCGATTATTATTTTCTGCTCAACTGCAGAATTAATTCGGCAATAACATTTTTTCCATAACCTCAATACACTCATCGTAAGAAAACTTTTCGTAATTTTGTTACACAAATATATTTTTGATCCGGAGAAATTCAATGCGACGACGATTATTACGACCTCGAAAAGTGATTAATCACTGACGTGGCTTTACGTGTCTCGTAAGTATATGCTTTCTTTTTTTTCGAGAACAGCCTTTTTGTAACCATCAAGAAAATCAGTGCATTCACGTTTTTCTAATTAGTATGTATTACGACATAGTGACTCAATGAATTCAGGGAAAAAAATGTAATGAATGGCCATTGAAATGTACGAAATTATGAAGAAAAGATCAGCTGGTTAGCTGAGGTTAGGAGAATTCGTTGCAACGATAGTATCGAAGACGTGAGACCAAGCGAGAGAGAGAGATGAAGAAAGAGCGAGAGATTTTTATGCAGCCAGGCAGCAGAAAGAGAGAAAGAAAGAGAATGAGAGGGAGAGAGAGAGAGAGAGAGAGAAGAGAAGG
>JBAJMU010000001.1:21475917-21490418 GCA_037952995.1 Hyposoter didymator | reverse complement strand
CCATTGCACCGCGAGCGACGATACTCCCCAACAAAATGTGCTTCGTTCTATATGCACTTTACGTACCAACACGATGTTATGATTATACGTGGTGGCACAAATAGTAAACTGAGTTTTTAACTGCTCAGCTGCAACCGAGAACAAAAATGTCCTGCTTCTTTTTTTTTTGTTTTCTTTATCAACCGGAAGGAGCATCAACTTTTCTGCAATCGGGCTGCATCTTGGGCTCGATAACTTTTTCGCACGAAACATCAATTGGCTTCGAGCGACAGGAAAAAAAAACTATGGGTTGGGAATTGAAGAAGTCACGTTTTTAGTTTTTTAACCCTCCCTAGACACACATGGGTCTGGGGCGTCCTGCCGGTTTTTACTGCACTTTGGACTCGTTTGAAAAATGGGAAAAAATTCAGGAAACGAGATTTGGATCTATAGAAAGAGCGGCTGCACTGGTTGATGCATAAAAATTCGTTTTTTATTATTTGTAACGGAAATTAATACGAAAAATGAAAAATTCGAGCCTTTCACTGATAATGGGTTGTACACTCCGCAGACCCATGTGTGTCTATGGCGGGTTAATGTAATTTATAGAAAATGGAGACCAACGAAATTCACGGGTAAGAAAATTTCTTTTTATTCAACTTTTCGTCGGGTGTATAAAAATATTTGAATCGATTCGGTGATGCGTCACATGGATACATAATAGTCGCTGATAAGAATATTCTCGTGACAAGAGAGGATGAGTCTCGCGATCGATATATTTATAATGCACACGTTACAAACGAACACTTACACAGATGAGTCTCACACGCGGAGATACAGCAGCGACACGGTAACACACGAAGGCGGCCATTTTTAAAAATCTTTATCGGTGTACCAAGATTACGTGTCAGTTTGTGATAACGGGAGGTGCGAGGAAGAAGCGTTGTAGTATCATGGAGCTCGACTTGCGGCTGAAACCTGAATATATCGCTAACGTTGTCGTTATTCAAACAAAACAAAAAAAAACGAAGAAAAAAACAAAGAGGGAAAGATCGCGTTGCATATTATTTTGGATGAGTAATCGTAGACTTCCGGTTTTGAAGCTTATTCATTTTGAGTTAGTTTAATTATTTGTCTTGCCGATATGTGATGTGATACACACACATGGGTCTGGGGTGTCCCACCGTTTTTTTACTGTACTTGGAATCGTTTGAAAAATCTGAAAAAATTCTGGAACGTAGTTTTGGATCTATAGGAAGAGAGGCTGCACTGGGTAATGGATAAAAATTCTTTTTATTTGAAGGTAATCGTTACAAAAAACGGGAAATTCACACGACGTCGAAGTCTGCATCGTCGGACGGAATTTATCGTTTTATTTCATTTTTCGAAAGCAGAGCCAAAAATTGACACGCGCAGTGTCCGTCTATGAAAATTTTCGCAATCGAAAACTGAATGCTTTCGGTTTGAGAGATTTTGCTTCTACCACACTGGGTCTGAGAGACCCAGCGAACCGAATGTCAGAGAAAAAATTGAGATGATTCCGAATATTAAAAAAAAAAAATGGTGAATGGATAAAATATTTTCCGTTGGACTCCAACCATGCAAACTTGAATATCGTATATTCACGCTATTCGTCGAACAGGCTCGACACCCCAGAGTGTTAAAAAGATTTCTCCATATCGAAAAATCGCTGGGAATGAAAAAATTGAGTGCTCCGAAATGATAAATTGGTAAAAGGATTTTTTTTTTCGGGGTAGGAACAGTAATTGAGAAATGAGCTACCAGGCCAGATTGCGGACCAGTTCGGCAACGAAGGGTTAATGCCGTTTCCTTGACGTTCGAAATATATCGAGGGGCTCGGAATGACGGGCTCGATTTTTTCTCCGTTTATAAAGGTTTCTTTGTGACGAAGCAAAATATCCAAGAAAGAGCAGCTCACCTTTTTAGCTGTTTGAACGACAGCTAAAATGGAAGCGTAATCTTATCAGCCACTCCCCTCTATTTCAAAAGTTACTCTTATCGGCTAGGCTGGCCAAGTCAAGCGTGCGAAAATCACGCGTATTTTTGGACGGATAGGCAAAAGCATGAGGGCGAGATAAAGAGGGGGGAGAGTTGACTCGTTTTGAAGATTGAGGCGCGGCGGACATTCAACGTCTAAAATTCTATACAAAAGGGATACAAGTCTTTTTTTTTATATAAAAGAAACACGCTACATTTCTGGCAAAGCGTTACAAGCAAATTCCTATTTTCTTCGTGTTTTTTTTTTCCCAACCATTTACCTCGATTTTCTGTGCATATTCAAACGTCAGGGTGGGGGTTAATATGACGAATAACCAAATTGTCGAACAGCTAATAATTCGGAATTTTGGTATTCATAAAATTAAATAAAAGAAAAGTAAGAAAGTCGAAATCAAATTTTTCAAATGACTAAAAATTCGAAATGCAAAATAGCGAACGTCAAAAATGGCGAACGTCAAAACGGCGAGCGCCAAAATAACGAACGCGGGTGGGAATAATATATTCGAATGACTATATATTATTCCCACCCGCGTTCGTTATTTTGGCGTTCGCCGTTTTGACGTTCGCCATTTTTGACGTTCGCTATTTTGCATTTCGAATTTTTAGTCATTTGAAAAATTTGATTTCGACTTTCTTACTTTTCTTTTATTTAATTTTATGAATACCAAAATTCCGAATTATTAGCTGTTCGACAATTTGGTTATTCGTAATATTAACCCCCACCCAAACGTCAGTGTGCAAACCACCGTGAGATGCGCCCGGGCACGCCTTTCCTCTATTCACTGACTGATCGTGAATATACAATATCGCGTTGCCGCGGGCAAATAAGTAGACGCCGGGGCGCGGCCTGTTTTTAATTATCGTTTATTTATTATTGTCGTTATTTGTGTAGCGAGTGCACTTAGCGACTCTTTTGCACGCGAGAACCGCGATGTTTGATCGCCCTTGCAATTTAGTTAATGTATAAAATGAAAAATTAGAAGAAAATAAAAACGGACAAATTGAATTTATTTTTAGACAATCGGGAAAGTACAGTAAAGAAACATTTTTTGTTGCCGCACAGATTGTTTGCTTGGAATATTTTCGGGCATAAAGAAAATTGACGATTTTGGAGTTTGCATCGTTGCAGTACAACGGGATTCATTATATTATTTCATTTTTCGAAAACAGTGCCAGAAATTAACACGCAGTGTTCGTCTATGAACATTTTTGCAAAACAGAAACTGGGTTCAAAACTTCACTGGGTCTGAGCGACCCAATGAACAAAGAAAAATTGAGGTGATTCCGTAAATAAAATAAAAAAAACGGTGAATCGATCAAATATTTTTATTTGAACTCCGACGATGCGAAGGTCAATATTATAGTGAAAATTTCAGTGAATATCACGTGAAATATGCGCCTCGTACGAGTTCATATATCCACTGTATTAAGCAACAATAGAGGTCTCGGTGAAAAAGACAGGCAGATGTACGTGTTTCCGGGGTTCGATGAAGCGTGGAGCACCGGACGACGACTCGTTTATACATATTCATTCGTGCATTATAGTGAACGCCATCTTTATATATATATACATATATATGAATAGAATGTAAGTCAGTAGTCGCTATAGAAAATTTCGGGGGGGTAAAAATAAAATTTGAAAAGAAATCCATGCCCACGAGTGTGTGGTCGCGTGTGTGTATTTGCGCGCAAGCGTACATGCACTCACGTGCACACAAGTTGGCGTTTCGAGGACAAAAGTATCCTCAGTATTCCGTAATGTACAAGAATGTCTGCGTCCGGAAACATTTGTCCCTGGGAACAGAATGAAAGGGTTTAGAGAGAATGCAGCAAGAAAACCAGAGAGAGAGCGAGAGGATTAAGAGGGAGAGAGGAAATACAAGAGACTGCGTCATAAAAATATGACGGTAAACATATAAAAGCGCATCTTGCTTAGGACATAGTTTGAGCAGCTGCAAAAATAGCTCGTTTGTCCATGGTCTAAAGAATTTCGAACTATGTGATGAAAGTTTGCATCGTTGGAATTCGCGTCGTGAATTTCAAGTTTTTTTTCTTCCAGTTTTCCCTTAAGGACGTTGTATGCAAAATTTTCTATCGATAGAATTTTTTTTTTAATTTACACTACACAAAGAGTGACATCTATAATGGCTTGCGCAATTCTAAGAGGTTCCATGGTTCTGAAGTTTGCAACGTTGAGATTTAACGAAAAATATTTTGTATATTTATTATTTATTGAATTTAAAAAATCATGCCATTTTTTCGTGTCGATTGAGTTTTTAGGTCGCAAGAGCGGATCGTTTCATTTTCCAGACCAAATATTCAATAATAATTATGATCTCTACTGGAAAAAGAACAGAATCTCGTTGCATTCTAACGATGCAAACTTCAACATCATGAGGTTCCACCATATAACGATCGAGATATTTATTTAATGACGTTGAAGTTTGCATCTTTGAAACGCAACGAAATTCTATTTTTTCTGTGGCGAAAGCTTACTATTGAAATGGAAAATGTAATTACGAATGTAAAACGATCGAATTTCGCGACCTAAATAGTATGTCCGCTTGAAAAATTTCAATGATTTTGGAAATTCAATAAATGGTCAATCAAAATTGATACTTTTCGTTGCATCTCAACGATTCAAACTTCAACATCATTTTATTTAGAATAATGACAATTTTCAGTGATTTCTCAAGAGCTAAAAGTTTCGATTTTAAACATTTAATATTTCGATTTCTAAATGGTGAAGCCTGTTTAAACTTTACATGCACTTTTCTGTAGCATCGAAGAAGCTTTATTTAGTTTTTCAAAAAAATCGGTCGTAGAATTTTTTCGAAAATTTTTTTATCATGTAACAAATACAGATTACCTCGGACAATCTTGGATTTAGAGTATGTTGTTCTTTGGTCAATTTGTAACAACTTTTCTTAATGAACTTGAGCTCGCAAACGATTTTGTATGTAAGAAAAACTGAAAAGAATATTTTTGATTTGATCGCCGCCATAAAAACGTCCTTAAATCTCTGCAATATGTTTATTTAAAAACTATCCGATCTTTCTCCGTTGGTAGGAAAAAGAATATTTGTCAAAAATATCGGCGTAGTTGGAAAAAAAATTGATAAATCGATGAACCAATCGCTCGCATTTATTGTTTTTCGCTACGTTTTCAAAGTTTCGTGGAATCTTGTTTGTACGGTCGCGTTGAAAGAAACTAAAGATTCTCTCGAGTCAAGTTGTATTTTTCCGGAAAAAAAGGCTGCTGGAGAAAAATACGATGCAACGTTGAGTTTTCATGCATTTACCGATTCTCGGGCGCGCGCGCGCGATTTCCTTTTGCTCTCTCTCGGGCTTGCCAAGCGATTCAGCCAGCTCGCAGAACAGCAGAATCTTTACTAGCGTGACGCACACGCGAATCTCGCTCGTCGAGGCGGCTCTTATGTACGGACATGCGGCGGAAAGAAAGACAGAACGTGCATCCATGCCTTCGTCTCTCGCTTTCGAAGAAGACGATGGAGAAAGACGAAGCCACCGGATGACCACGACATAACCCAACAAGAGGACTGGTTTCTCGCTCGTCGTGTTCGCGAACGCGAAGGTCGCCCCGAGAGCAGCCGATGCTTTTATCTAGCACTCGAGTGAACTACAACTTGGATTCTTATATGCTCTTCGCGATGTATATATGAGAAATGGCCCATCGTTCTGGAGAAAATACAAATTGTGCCGCGATCGTCTTGAGCATCGGCAATATGGAACATTGAATTGTTAAACTTTCAATTAAACTGTGTCGGTCTAATTTATCATTTATGTGCTTTTGTAATAATGCAAAAAACCGTTTCCGGGTCGTCCACATTAAATAATCCGAGGCAATTTAATTATTCTGAACGATTTGCAGCCACAATCGCGGTTTAAGGCAACGAAATTTTTCGCGACAATGACGTTAAATTATTACGAGCCACATATCTCGAGAATTGGCCATTACTCGCGAGCGTTCAAATCGAAAGATATTGGAGTTTGCGTTGTTGGAATTGAACGAAAAATATTTAATCCATTCATCGTTGTTTTTTATTGTCGGAATGACCTCAATTTTTCTTTGACATTCAGTTGACTGGGTCACTCAGACCCAGTATGGCGGAAGCAGAACCAATCAAACCGGAAAAATTCAGTTTTTGATTTGCAAAATTGTCCATATCCCGACACTGCGCGTTATAATTCTTTGCCCTGCTTTGGAAAAATGAAATAAAATAATGAATTCCGTTGTATTACAATGATGAAAACTTCAACATCGTGAAATCCACTTGAATTTTTGACTAATCGAGCTTTTCGAACAAGTTCAGTGAATATTAATTGATATTAATTGGTAATCTGTTAATTCTTTCGATTCATATCTCACGTTTGCATGCAAAAAGTTTTTTTTTTCTTTCGCATATAAATAAATAAAGTTTTTAAGCTTTTAACTTCTACCGGACAGTTTGTGTGTGTGTGCTGTGTGTGTGTAGATTCCGTTGGCTCAAAAATATAAAGTTGTAGGTATTTCTTATCGCCCTTTGCTCTGCGTGTTTTTTCTCACTCGAATACATGCGCGCGCGCCGCTGCATGGCTGGTTGATAAGAAAATTCGTAGGGAAAAGGCCACGTGATGCTCTCATAAGGAACGTCGAACGAGTCGAGCAGTCCAAAGCATACATATGCGTCAACATATTTTGTACTCAAATGCGAGTGTCCTAAGGGCTACATATAGGGGCTCGTAAAAGTCGTACACGATATAAATGGCTATGTAGTTTTATAAGGCTTGTGCACTCACTCGTCGTAGCCCTTGAACATTACGGAGTGCACG
Source organism: Hyposoter didymator (assembly GCA_037952995.1). Classification (NCBI taxonomy): domain Eukaryota; kingdom Metazoa; phylum Arthropoda; class Insecta; order Hymenoptera; family Ichneumonidae; genus Hyposoter; species Hyposoter didymator. The sequence goes on along the minus strand of JBAJMU010000001.1, from coordinate 21,483,588 downwards.
TCTGCTGCTGGTTGTGGCAATCTGTTGGTAAGAACCGAGTAGCATCTCACCTCCGAGAGTGAATCATCGTCGGAAGCGAGAGCAAAGAGAGAGGGAGAGAGAATCTTTGGCTGTCGGATTTTCTGTCGTCGCCGCGCTGCCGTATAACGACAACTGCGTCCAAGAAAAAGAGGCTCTCTCGCTGCGCGCTGCTGCGACGACTTATACCGTACGTGGCACGACCATCAGGTAAAATAGCGTCTGCGACATTGGCGTAGCGAGCAACCGCAAAAAAATATCTAGAGACTCGGTAGAGTCTCGCGCGACTCGGCCGAGTATCTCTGAACAAAGCAAATTCGGTGGTGGTGAAGCGCGATGGCGTCAAGTTAGCAACTCGCTATTCGATTTTCCACTTTTTTAACTAGAGACTCGGCAGAGTCTCGGCGAAAGTCAATATTCTAGTTTACTGACGTTTTACTTTTTATTCTGTTATCAAACTGTTTTTCTTCACCATCTCCGTCACAATGAAACTCTGTAATTTTTTTTTCATGAAAATCAAACTTTTATATATAATGCAATATTTACAGATGGTATTATTTTTCAAAAATTACATTTTGCTGATAAGAGAGACGTTAATGAGAATTTTTATACAATGCAATTTTGCAGCGTGTACCAAAAGTTTTGTTGCGTTTTCGATCGACCGCAAACGGGGCATTTAAAAACAAGCTTCTGCCTCGGCGAGTCGGAAGCTTTTTCTTAACCGCGTGGAGAAGCGGAAAAACAAGCAGCAGGGGAAAATAAAAGATGGAGAAGGAATTGGGATTAGCAGGAGTAAATCTTAACCAAGAACTAGCACAGACATTCGTAGCAACCAACTTTTGCTGTGTGTGTGTGTGTGTTTGTGTCAGTTTGTGTATTTTTTATCGTAAGATGGCGGCTGCAGAACGGAGTGCAGTATTTCTTGCCGTTGGTTGATAATACAAATGGCCGCCGATCCCTTCGAGCAATTATCACGAGTCGCTTTCTGTCTCTCATCTCTCTCTCTCTCTCTCTCTCTCTCTCTCTCTCTCTCTTGCACGCTCTTGGAAAGCGCGCATCGTTCTAATTCGGTAATTCGTGTTAATTCGATTAAACCACCGAGGCTAGAAGAACAAGTTGTGCCAGCCGAAGATAAAAGAGTACGGCAACGTGAATTAAACCGTTCAGTGGATGCAGTTGGAAGAGCGAAGAGGGGGAGGGAGGGGGGGGGGGGGGGNGATCGGTGCACAGGATACAGTGATACTGTCGCGATTTTTAACACCGAATTAGTTAATTACATTGGATCGGTGCACAGGATACAGTGATACTGTCGCGATTTTTAACACCGAATTAGTTAATTACATTGGATCGGTGCACAGGGAAATTGGACGAGAAAACTCTTTGCGGTGTCTCCTCGTATTGTTCCTACTCTGAAGGAAATATGTACGGAACATTTTCTAGCGTTGCTATATGTCCATGCACTCGCTCCTAAATGTCCTCTTCCCATCTACATCCCTTTTTCTTTCTTTGTCGATTTTTTTTTTTTGCTTTTTTCTATTATCGGGATGCACGTATATGTCATTGCTCGAAAGGATAATGCAGTTGAACTGTGCAGCCTCCTGAAGTATGTTGAGGATAATTAAACACATTTGTGCCACTCAAGCCTCACGCGGACTTGTTCACGGTAACTGGATCGTACTTTTGGCCATTTTCATTGGCTCAGTGTGTATTCCTCGTAGAGCCTCGAAATTACTCGGGGACATGCACTCTCGACGATCATGAGTCGAGACTTTCGTTGGGAATCTATTACAGAGACTCGATAGGTATGATTTTTTGCTTTTTCATATATTATCCCGCGACGTATGGACTCTTGATTAACTTTGTTGCAAATCTTTGCAACTTTGATACTTTGGTGAATTTTTTCGTATTTTTTTTTGCGCTTATTTTGTTTTTTCACGGAACGTTTCGTTTTGCTCTCTGTTTCGGTTACTCGGTTCGATCGGTTTCCTGATGTCTATTTATACACGGAGACACGTACCTCTGTACACGTTGTTGATTATTGGAAGAGCATTTAATACCGATCGGAGGAGTGGACCATCACTCGACCTTCGTAAACATTCTTCAAAGTCCGGAAGACTCCACGGAAGATAAGCGGTAGGAAAAAGAAATACTAGGCACACACCATTCTCGCCACTGAAGTTAATCCGACTGTGGAATCGAACTTTTTAAACGGTGGGAAAAATACGTAGTCGTATGAAATAATGAAGGTCGTGGTCCGAGAAAAATGGGAATTTTGTCAAATACCTTTTTATTGTTTTATTTTGCCGAGCAACAATTTGATATTTTTATTGTCAATTAAATCGTGTCTTGATAAATATTTCGTAGAATTATTTTCATATCTTTGTTTCTCCCCGTTGGCTTTCTCCGAATGAAAAACAGTGGAATCTGATGAACTCATCGTCATTATTGGAGATTGGTTATTAAAGCTCATCCCCGCACCTTCAGCATCGCAGCAGCAAACAGTCTCGTTTTCGATCGTTTCGCAATCTATTGAAAGAAAATTAATTCATTCTGTTTCTTTCTTCGAGATTACAAGTTTCTCGAGGTTCTCACAATTATCGGGATCGACTATATTTGCTTCGTGGATGAGCCATTTATATCGTTTGTAAATGAATTGAAAAAACTTTGATGGAACTTCATATTTTTTTCCTTTTCTTTTGCTACTGTACCGAGTACGAGCTAATTCTTGGTATAGACACACATGGGCCTGGGGTGTCCAGCCTATTCAGCACGATATTGAAGTTTGCATCATTGGAACAACAAATATTTGAGATATTCACTGTTTCTTTATACATTCAGTTCACTGGGTCTCTCAGACCCATGTGTGGTGGAAGCCGAATCTATAAAACCGAAAACATTCAGTTTTTGATTTGGAAAAATTGTTATAGGACACTGCAGCGTGTTAATTTTTGGCTCTGCTTTCGAAATACGAAATAAAATAATGAACTCCGTTGTTATTGAGCGAATTTCGTGAATTTTTCGTTTTTCGTATCGATTACCATTGAATAAAAATAATAGAAAAGAATTTTTAACTGTCACTCGGTGCTGCCTCTCTTTCTATAGACTCAAAACTGCTTTCCTGAATTATTCCCGATTTTTAAAACGGAACCAAGGACAGTAAAAAACATGCATGTGTGTCTAGGGGGTTGCGCTAATTCTAGTGTGTCTGCGGATGACTTGCGGGGAGGAAGTAAATAACGTATAACAAGTAAAATTGAGGGAATTCAAGCGAGCGATTAAAAAAGATTACGAAGTGGTATATTTCGCGGTGGAGTTTCCAATAGCGTTTTTTTCATGTGCTTATCCCTATGGCGCGAGCCTCGGTTCAATCATACACCGTAGCAGCTCGCGTAGTTATGTCTGTGGCGTGAATCGATTCCCTATGAAAAAGTGGTTTTCAAAACCGATTCCCGGAGGCGCGAGAACTCTTGTCCCTTGTGGCAAGCCCTCGTTCGATGCTGAAGCAAACTCGCTCGTTTGTATATCTCGCTTCGGAATAAAGCTCGAAAAAAATCTACGTACTCATCCATACACGGGCGCCGTAGATATTTATGTATGACGAAGAATATTCTCCTATGGATATTTAATGTCGTTGAGTATTGAAAATGTATGTATCACTGCGATAATGCCTTTTTCTCGGTTAACACCGCCCTTTCAAAATTCATATATATCTATATTCAGATTGAGGAAAAAATATCGACTTTTTAGCCTCCGAACGATCCCACGTCACGCGCGACCATTTCCGTACCACTGACTCCGAATCGAATCGCGAAGTTGCTGCTTCGAGGATGAGGGATGAATATCGCCCCCGTTAAGCCCAGCCAAAAAAATCCATTAACCTTTCAAGTATATACTTTCGAGAGAGTCTAGTTATCGCCACCATTTTTTCATTTTTACTTAATCGTCATTTCTACTCAAAATTTCATTCCTTACGACATAAATATTTTTTTTTTTCCTAGAGGAAGCAAAATATAGCAAATATAATAAATATGAAACATAGCATACAGCAAAAGCTACACGTGAAGGTGCAAATTTTTTTTTTACAGTTTTCAATGTCAATGCGCTTAAAATCTCCCAATATATTGAAAAATCATATCTAGAAAAAATATCCGGATGTGTGTGTGTGAGTATGTTCTGGCACTGTAAAATTCAAACGTTTATAACTCGAGAACGGTTTGAGCTTCAAAGCTCCCGTTTTGCACAGATGTTAATCTGTACAAGCACTTAAATCGCGGGGAATTTTGTTAGGACCGCAAGAGCAATACGAATTCTATGGCATTTTGAAATTTGCAAAAAAAGGGTGTCGACGCCGTAGCTTGCGCAGATTTTGACATTTTTCACTAACTTTGTTTTTTTAATGAATCGAGTATCATGAGAGGAAGGTTGGTAGTATTGAATTCGGGAAATGTCGGTTGAACGGTTTAAATTTTATGATTTTTCGAATTTTGCAAAAATGTGAGTTTTTTGAAAAATCGTCTAACCGCTTTAACTTTTTTTGAAAATTTTCCACGATATTGCGTTTAAGTTCTTTCTTTTATAATTAGTCTTCATTGTTCCGCATGCTCGCGATGGGGATTTCGGGATGAAAATTGGTGTGTTTACTACGAGCGTAAAGCAGGTTTTTTCACTTTTGGGATTTCTCGTCGTCGCGAGATAAAGTTAGCGTTCTGCTGCAAGAAATGTACTCTTAAATTTTGTACAGACACGCGTGTAATATGCCCGACCAGGGAATTCTTCGAGATACCAAGTTTATGTATAATTCACGTGTGCGGGGCAACACATTCGCTTCGCTCGCGGGACGTCGCTTTACAGATAGCAAACCCATTTTGGTTCATAGATTTGTGTATGTGTTTGCCAACTCTCTCTCGTGCGAATAAATTTTTCTCACAAATAGCGAGAGGTGCATATGTGTGTGTATAACTCACAAGCTTATCTCTTTACGTGACTCACCGTAAACGATTTTTACCAATTTGATTTATAATCCTGAAAGCCAAACTTATTTTTCACTCGCTTCGAATGTTTCGACTATTTTTTATTTTTTTTTTCGTTGAAAATTCGACCTGCCGATTAAAAAAAAAACTTTATGTTTTTACATTTTTTTTACAAATTTGCATGGTTTCCCTATCGGGCAATTACCGTTTGAATTTCCATTTTTTTCCTGTTTGGCTCGAATGCCATTAGCAAAAAAAATCAATGACGCGTTATTGTCGCGTTGGCAGGTGCAAATTCTCTCCATTCCAGCTGCTCTGTTTTGTTAGGGTTTTACGTTTAGTGAAATAATTAAACAAACATTCTGCTGATAAATTTCAAAATAATATTGAACAATTTCGCGATTCTATTATTTATGAATATCCAATGCATTTTTATCAATAAATATGATTGATATCGAAGCATCACAGCGTTTTTTATGTTAACCTTCAGTAGTCACACATATGGATCCGGGGTGTCCAGCCGATTCAGCGAACATGGCGTGAATTACTCGTTTTTCGTTTCGATCACCATTTTAAACGCAAAAAAAAAATGCAAAAACATACAGACGCAAAATTTTTTTAACAAAAATCTATAAAAAAAAAAAAAAAAAAATGAAGAACAAAAAAAATGTAACAATAATTTTTTAAACGAGTCCAATTACAGTACAAAACGGTATAGGACGTCCCGGACCCATGTGTGTCTACGGAGGGTTGAAAAAAAAAGCTAAAAATCAGCATAATTGGCTTTACAGTGTACCGAGTGCTGAAGTATCTTGAAACAGTATACAACGACGTGAAAATACGTTTTGCCACAAGGCCATTAAATCGATCACGCGCGTCACCTCTTCATTCATGTCAGCCGTATGCATACATCCGTGCATATCTATATGGTCATTGAATCGCTCTCACGTAACGGAGATTATTTTTTGTGTGTATTTTGTCGTTTTTATTTACTTTTAATGGGAGAGGCTTGTGACGCGACAAAAGTAAGAGCGTCGTGTGTAGTCTGAATGCGGTTGTTTCACACATAATTGTAGACGAAGTTTACGTTACTCGCGCTCGTTTGCTGTCGAATGGGGAATGCCTTGGTTGGAATTATAGGAAACCTGCTGCTCGTAATGCAAATAACACGATTTGTTGGATAGGAACAAACTAAAGAGAATAGTGTTTACAGTCGTGTGCCGCGTGTACTGGACGCGAAATTACTCCGATTTCGTACACACAGTTGTTCCGGACCTCTTCACTCCCGCCTCCTCCTCCTCCTCCTCTCGTGAAATTCTTTCCTCCTTCCTCTCGTGGCCGCACTACACCATTTCGCACACATTTGTTCGGTATAAATCGTTCGGCTACGGGCTACAAATTCGGTGCAGTTCACGGATGCAGGGACGGTGATTATGCATTCCCGTGCCATGCATAGTTCGTCACCATTGAGTTATGGGGATTTAAGGACGTTGTATGGCGACAGTCAAATCTAAATTTTCGTTTTCAGTTTTTCTTACATACTGAATGGTTCGCGAGCCCCAGTTCATTAGAAAAGATTGTTACAAATTGACTAAAAAACAACACACTCTAATTCCAAGATTGTCCGAGGTAATCTGTAATTTTTATATAATAAACAAAATTTCGAAAATAAATTATACGACCGATTTTTTTGAAAAATTAATTAAAGCTTCTTCGATGTTACACAAAAGCTTATGCCAAGTTTTAAGAGGCTTCACCATTTAGAAATCGGAATATTTAATGTTGAAAATTGGGGAATTTGTGACTTGAACGTTTTTTTACGTGTACGATTTTTCGAGAAATATTTAAACTAACGGATTATTTACGCTGCTCCTGTTTTTTGATAAAGAAAAAAATAATAAAGGAACAACTGCAGTTGAGAAATATTGGATGCACTGGAAAGGAAATTTTGTTAAAAACGTCGACATGTTGTTGAACACGATAAACTGAATATTTTTTTATAATTTCAAAATATTCCTTATTTCGGCAGTGTATTTGGTTTCTAACGGGACTGTCAGACAAATTTACTATTGAAATGACAAAAATTTGACTTCCAATGAGACTTTCTATAATATTTCTTGCTGCAATTACAACATTTTTCGAATTAGTAAAAAGAAAAAAACGTTTAGTTGAACACATCCAACAAAATATCTAACTTTTCCATCAAAATTTATGACTCCGAAGTTTGCAACGTTGAGATTCAACGAAAAATATTTTGTATATTCATTATTTATTGAATTTTGAAAATCGGGGCAATTTTTCGTGTCGCTTGAGTTTTTAGGTCGCTAGAGAGGAACGTTTTATTATCCAGACCAAATATTGAATAATAATGATGAGGTCTACTGAAAAATGAACAGAATTTCGTTGCATTCCAACGATGCAAACTTCAACATCGTCAAAATTTCATTTTTTCAGTGTGAGTGATTCAGTGTTAAGGAGATTGAATAACGTTATTCTTAGAAATGATCCACATACGTTTTTTAATGTTGAAAGTTTTATGTGCATATAATATGTGCTCATTTGACTTTATGATGACGTGCATATTGGAATTGATCGAGTGAAATAAGGAGGGGAGTGATTTTTTTATCGTTTGGTAACGGAGGCGCCCTCGACGTCGCTTTAGCCTAAAAGAAAGATGGGGGGG
>JBAJMU010000001.1:21432812-21472459 GCA_037952995.1 Hyposoter didymator | reverse complement strand
AAAAAAAAAAAAAAACAAGATTGCCGCGTCACGTTTTGATAGGCGCCCGTTGCGCCCTTCTTGATTTTTTCATCGCCCACTATTCATCTGCTGCTCGGACTACATTTACGTATTTTTTTCTTTTTGTACTAAATGTCACATGGTGTTTTCTCAATGTCCACCGTGAATGTTGATTGATTGTTATTCTTGAGTTTTAGGATGATATAATTGCACCGCGAAACTTTGTTGTACTCGTAATCAAGAATTCCTTTCGTTTTCCCAGAAATTACAGGCTGCATGGATATTTAGTCTACAAGCCTCGCGCGAGTTGACTTGCTCGGAAAAGTCTTTCCGAGCAAGCACTTTTGGTGTACACAGCAACTCTTGATGCACAAGCTTGCATGAAAACGAACGAGTTGCATGCCACGGGTCACTTTTGGTCTCTCGTTATATCACTCTCAAGCCCAGAGCCCAGCCTCCTCCCTGGCATTCGTCGCATTTACAATGAAAAACTCGGTCGCTCATTTTTGTCCGGCTCGTACGGAGTTATAGCCTCAAAAGATTCGCTCCTTCCGAGACACTCCCGTGAATATACCGCCGAGATTACCACGGAGCAGCATATATAGATCTACCTACAGAAACTTTTCTTCAGCATATTCAAAGGCTAAAAATGAAATATTGCCACGAATATTGCAAGATCCTTTACTGATGCTTTCGCTTTTTTTTCCTCGTTGCATATTCGAGGAATAGAAAATTTTAAATAAAAAAAAAAGACTGCACTAACATTCTAATTTCGCAAGATCAGGATCATCGGTCGGTATAATTTCTCAAGAATACGAAAAAAATAAATAAACCGTTCAACCGATAGTTCCCAAATTTTATACCAACCTTCCTGATACTCTATTTATAAAATTCACTCAATTATTATTTTCAATTCAATTAACATAACTATTTGACTTAATTTATTTATTAATAACTAATTAAAATGAACTAAAAACTTGATTTATATAACTATAGAATAAATGAATAAATAGATACTCCACTTATAAATAAAAAACCTAGTGTTAAATCTCAAAATTTGTGGAACTTGGAGCGGTGACAAAGGTTTTTTTGAAAAATTCAAAATGACGTAGAATTCGTATTCTTCTAGCAATTCCGACAAAACCTTCAGAGAGTGAAGAGCTTTTATTGATTAACATCCGTGCAAAACGGGAACCCTGTAGCTCAAACCGTTCTCGAGTTATAAACGTTTGAATTTCACAGTGTCAGAACATACACAAACGATGTTTGGACATTTCGGGAAATTGTAAAGTGTAAAAAAAAAAAATTTCACCGTCGCAAAGCTTCCTCTACTGTTTTAAATGTTTTTCCATACCAGTTTCAGTTGGAGCTCAACTGTGCTGAAAAGTTTTGCCTGAGAGCTTAGTACTGCAGGGACTCAATCTTCACTCCTATATGAAGCTTCGAATTCGAAGAGAGCTCAGTTACGATACAATTTCACTGTTCTGTTCCTTCCAATAAGCCTTTCCTAAAGTTTTGCTTGAACCCGGGCTACAGAATATTGCTGCTCCGACGATTTTAATTCGGCTCTAATACCGAAGAAGCACATGTACTATCATACGACCGCAGCATATTCCATTCCTTGCTGTGTTTCGCTCTTCTCCTAACCAAGCTCCAGCCAGCATGGAAACTCTCTTCGTTCGAGATCACGATCGCTGCGAAAGAGCAGACCGAAGGGAAAAGCGAATCGTTAGCGATTGATGCTCGTCCTCTCGAGCTCTTATGTAACCCCGGTATATGGGTAACTCCGTCCTGGGAGAAACTTTTATTCAAGTATTAGGTCCGTGATGAGAGAAGTTTTGGTTGGTCAGGTACGGCCATGTTCGTAACACTCTCTATGGAACATACTTACGATGTATAACTGACTCGAGCGCCAGAGCAAACCCATATTACAGGAGGAAGAGTCACCGGTAAGATTTTTGCAAATGCGTAGGCCACTGCGTGTTATCCGTGTGGCGAAAAAGTCTTCTCCACTTGTTGAGAATCCCCGAGATTTTTCGTCAACCGCGAATGCCTGTGCCTGGAACCATATTGAAGTTTTTATCGTTTGAGTCCAAAGAAATATATTTTTGCGAAGCAGAATCTATCAAACTGAAAACATTAAGTTTTTGATTTGCAAAAACTGTCATAGACGCTTTCGAAAAATGAAATAAAACAATAAATTTCGTTGTATTTCGACGATGCAAACTTGAACATGATGTGTCTGGATGAAGATTCGAGTGTGAATGGTGCCGAGTCACGTAGGAAAGTATTTTCACCCGGTCCATAACTGTGGACCAGCAAATTCTAATTTTCACCTCCCAGATGCAGAGTTATCGAATTTTAATCAAACCTCAAGATATTTTTCAAGTTTTTAGCCAAGACACGATGAAGCTTGACATACCCGGCATCCGCGCAACAATCATTAAAGTGCAGGATCATCTCCTCCGCAAAAGATAATGTTGGGACTGCGGAAACATGGGAGTTTGAACACACGATTGTGTTTCCCCCGCATGCATAGCGAAAACTTGGGTATCCCGTACGAGACGAGTTTGTGCATCGCTGTTGATATATCTACTCCCCGGCGTTGCATCGCGGTCTCTTGTAACTGGAATATAAGCTTTGCCGCTGTAGCCTTCGTTGCATGTATCGCTGCAAACATTACCTCCATCTCATGTCCTGCTCTCTTGCTTCTCTCTCTCTATACTCCTTCATGCATTACTACAGATATTATAGCACTAACTGATGCAGCCAACCTTGCCACCATATTGTGCATGGAAAGGGCCCGCATCTCCTGCTCGACGTTCTCGTCATCCACGAGAGTCACACAAATCGTACAATACTTCGTAAACGCATACGTACCGCGCGCGCCTTATTTTCTGTACACGACATGTTGCTCTGCTATCCATTCACTTTAGACAGACCAACTATGTCTCCGCCTGCATTTTTTTTGTTTGTTTTTTTTTCGTTGTCTTTATCTGAAAGGCTCCAGAACTTTGGCGCTGCACCTTTTGATCCTTTATTTTCATAGAAATCGTTGAGATGAAAGTAAAACCAGTTTAACGCACGTCCTCTTTCAACACTACCGCTATATTCGCAGACGAGAAGAATACCGTCGACTAAGTTCTTTTTGTGGCGAGCCTTCGTACATGAGCAATGCATGCTAGCTCGTTTCGTTCAACCAGAGAGTTTAATCTTTCCTGCTTGCTTATGCTGGTTCGCCACAATGTTGTTTGTTATCGCGATAACAATACATCATCGTATATTATGAACGCGGGAGCCACACTGGATTCGTTACTAGAATTCGGTCATTTTCTTTTGAACTTATTCGAGGATCAATAAGTAAATACTTTCGAGCTGAGCCACTTTGATGGTGCATGCAAGCACAGATCCGAATTGACCCGCAGCCACCACATGGGTGCAAATTTGCACTCACGAAAACTTCAGGCGGCTAGAACTTTTGTCTGCGTGGCCCAGCGGCTGTCCTCATAATTATTGCGGAATATTGTTTTCCATATAAAATATGACTCTGTATCTTTTATTCCGTATAAATTAAATTTCAATATCTTAATTTGTATTGAAATGGCATTGAGACAAAAAAAAAACAGATTTTCACAATTTCGTTCCTGAATTTGATTATTTTTTGTGTAAAATATTGTATTTTTCGATTTTGTAATAAAAAAACTCAAAGTATAAATTTGCTCCCATTTATGGTGAGTACGGTAGCCCAGAGGTCGTGTGATATCTACGGGTTAAAATTCTCTGCGCTCCATCTGAATAATCGTCGTCCTGGTATTTGGTCCTCTTCGGTTATCACCGAATCCTCCACCTTGCTCCATCAATCTTTGCTGTTTTTTTTTCTTTTTTACCTTCTTCACATTCAATCCTATCGAACTTTTCCAACTTTGTGATTTGTGATGACCATTGGAAAAAATCCTCGCTGGCTCTGATTTAATCAGTAACGAACGGACGCATAAAGGAAGGCTGTTATTACAGGATCACGTACTCCTCTACAGAAGCTTCATTTCGCGTCCGATGTCCTCAGTCGCGTTCTCTTTCTGTCGTGGTTCAACTTGGTTTGCTGCTACAATAGTCCACACTCGTACCACATTGGATCGAATGACACGCATGGCCCTGCGCGAATACGAGTGCTTAATATCCCGCCTCACAATACCAAGATCCGGTGAACAAGAGACGTACAAAGGGTTTCTCATGCTGGTTTGTCATTAGCGCTTTTCCACCACTGTCGCGGACCAAAAGGTACCTGACAGATCGTACTTTTCCCTGTACGACCATGTCCCCATGCACCCTTAATTATACCTGGTGAATGTTCTTTTTTTTTCTTCATCAAACTGAATAACGGGTTGATCCAATTTCGTTCGAAAAATTTGACTTTGGATTTCTCCTCGAAGGAACTCTGAACGGTTTCTTTTGTTCGCTTCCTTTTGTGGTGAACTCTATTGACCTTCGAATTACTTTTCCGACCCACATGGGTCTGGGATGTCCAGCCCATTTAGTAAATGGCGTGAATTTCTCGTTTTTCATATCGAGTACCATTGAATAACAATAATGAAAAAGAATTTTTATCCATCACCTAGTGCAGCCTCTCCTTCTATGAATCCAAAACTACTTTCCTGAATTTTTTCAGATTTTTTAAACTAGTCCAAGTATGATAAAAAAACGGTAGGACACCCCAGACCCATGTGTGTCTACGGACGGTTGATAGACGACTTAGCGGTTTTTTTTCCCTCTAAACCTTCTTATGACGAGTGCAAGCGCCTGCTACAGAGGTACTGGAAGGTTTTTCAACATTTAAACCTTGCGGTTGGATGTTATTTTTTGATTACCTTGAGGCTTGTGCAATAGACCAAGTGGGACGAAAGAAAGCCCAACAGCAGCATGGATGAGAGGCAATGATCGAATGTGCCTCTGCTGGCTGCTGCAGCTTCTTTTCTCCGTCCGGCTTGCTTTTCCTTTTATATACACGGAATCCACGATTTTTATCGGGTAAGGTGGTGCTTCGACTCCCCGATCCTCTAGGGTGTTATTCACAAAAGTGGGTTATAGGATTTCGTGTTCTTCTTCCCTTTGCCATCTTATACCTTGGATGACTTTACCGACAAGACGAGATTCAGGGAGTGCTACAGACTCCACGTATTCTCGTGCCTTTATATGGTTCACCATATACCGATCGCGGGATACCAATTTCTAACCAGTTGACGTGTTGGGAATTTCTGAACGGTCAATTGTTTTTTCTATACCCTTGCGGCAAGGCTCGATCCTTTTTTTTCATCCTGATGCTCGATATCGAATCTCTGCGCGCAATTCTGACTCTTCTGTTTCTTTCTGTCCTATCGCTACATAACTCGCCGCATCACAGTCGTCGTCAAATGACACTTTATCGAAGATGTAGAAGTTTACGTCGTTTCAATACAACGGGATTCATTATTCTATTTCACTTTTCAAAAACAGAGCCAAAAATTGACAGGCAGTGTCCGTCCATGAAAATTTTTGCAAATCAGGAACTGAATGTTTGCGGTTTGATAGAGATTCTACTTCCACCACACTGGGTCTGAGAAACCCACCGGGTCTGAAAGACTCAGTGAACTAAATGTAAAGGAAAAATTGCGGTGATTCCGAAAATGAAAGAAAAAAAAACGGTGAATGGATAAAGTATTTTTCGTTGGACTCCAATGATGCAAGCTTCAATATCGTCTTTATTATCTACCTGATGACAAAGAAGCAACGAGCTCGATACATTGTTACGATTGATCTCGTACCATGACAGTCGTTGGCCCCTTACGTCCAATCGAAGTTGGCAACGAAGCGAACAAGCCTTTTCACGACTCTGTGCATCCAACTCGTCCAACCAAAATTGTTGTTGTTGTTGCTCACTATTTATTTGAGTTGTGTACTACCTGCAGCTTCCACGGAAATCTCATTTTATCCAAGTTCTTCCTGCACTACCTTCTCCGTATATTTCTTTTTCTCAACCCTTCATTTGACCTTTTATCATTCTTGTGTGCCTTGCGCGTTTTGCTTCTACAGTTGGTTGTCTTTATCGTCGTGCCGAGATTCGCTTGTCAAACTCGCAAATAGCTTCCTTCCTTGAGGCTCCTGTCTCTCTCTCCGCACTGTCGCCAACGTTCTTCTTCCACTACGTGTGCACATCGCGACTAGTTTCCACCGTGTTTTTACTGCCCCATCGCGTTCTCAGCATCCGAGCACCAGCATATCTCGTTGAGCTTTTTTTCTCAACTTCACACTTTGTATTTCTTCATCCACTTTTCGCGGGGATTCTATCCAACCTGCTCCAAAGAATAATACACACCGTCAACATTTCACCCTCGACGATGCTCTTTTATCAAAGAAACACCCGTGAGGTATTTGCACACTTATGGATCCCATCCCGCCCCGTATCACCGACAAGTTTTCCTCCTCTTGTTTCTTCCATTGACTACTTCTCGTACCTTGAGTTTTTACCTTTTGCTCAAGGGAGCGTGAAATGCCTCAAAAAGAAACAAAATTATTACGAAACTCCTGCAGCTGAGATAAATATTTACCAAATATATTTCTTTCGTGAATATATTTATTTCGATCTCGTTACGTAAAATCATTTGATTATTGATTCATGTGGAAACACGAATTCTATGAGATAACATACTCAGAGAGAAAAGTCGACAAACGTTTTTTCCGCACCTCCCTTCTGCAAACGTGGGTATTGCGAGTTCAGCCATTATTTCACTCCCTTAACGTTTTGAAATAATTGTGGGAAAATTGATAATGTGTGATATGCTTTTTGAAGTGCCAATTGTAAAATTTTCAAAAATTCAAGTTTTTCATAATTTTTTTACCAAATAAATAAATAGATTCGGATTTTTTTTTTTAATTAGCAAAAAAAAATTGTAACTCAGAAAAAAATAAGATTAGTGTAATTTTTCAAATCGGAACTTCAAGGTACAAAAATAATGTCTGAGCTTTCACATTGTATAAGTTATGAAAACGAATAAGTTGAACTGTCAATACTTTTTTATAAATTCAACGATTTACTCATGTTTTTTCTTTCATTTCTGTTACAGGTGAGTACAAGAACGGTGTCGTATGCGAACAATTAACGCGATGAGTCGAAGTACCGTAAGTTTGCCCTCGTCAGATTTTTCGACAGCGAACCAAAGAGTCGAATCGGTTGATTCAACATTTTCATAAATAACTTGAAACGGATTTTCTTCGTCAAGAACTATTCGCAAGATAAAAAATCGTAGAAACTTCAAATGAAATATGAGATTTTTCCGTCAACCCGTTTTCCCGTGAATCTTGCTTATAGAAAGAAATGTATTTCACAGCACAGAATAAAAAATGTGACAAAGAATTTTACAAGAAAGTTACAAGTTTTTTTTCTCCGTGTATGATCCCTATCTCGTGTTTTTTCTTAGAGGGCATACGTGATTTTACTTGTAGTTTATTTCGCATTAATGCGGTGAAGCTTTATCAAATTCTGGGGATAGTAAATGAAATGTTGTTATTTGTGAGGAAGAATTCAGTCCACAAAGGCATCGTCGCCCGTACAGTTGTTCGCAAAGCCATAGTGGCTCACTCGCGCCAAAGGAGTTCACATTTTTCTTCACCCTTATATTCTTTTGGTCTTGTGCTTTCTATGTCGTGACATCCTCATAGATGCAAGAGAGTCGTAAAAATCTCACGAGAAATAGCCGAGATGCTGAACTCGTTTTGTCCTCCTTTCGTCTCTTCGCCACTATCTCGCGTTTCTTCCCTTCGACTGCTTCTCGGTCCTCTTATATTTCATTCGCCTATGGATTTTCATTATTTTTTTTGCTGGATTCAACGTTGTGCAATATATTTAAGAGGACGAGAGACATAGCAGGCGGAAGGACGAATGCAGGCAGAGAGCAAGGGCCAGAAAGTAACTAATGTGCAGCTGCGGGACATAATGCATGGCGCTTTGCAAAACTTTCACGTTTCTTTGCTCGGGACCCTTGCATCCATGCTGAACTGCGGCGCCTCTCTCACCTATTCCTTCCTAACTCCTCCAAGCGACTTTTTACACTTGTGCCATTGCTCAATTCAGCTGGTTACACTCTCTTCACTTTTCGCGTTGCTTGACGCGTTTAATCGTCTTTTCGTCGTACTCGCTACGAAACTCTTGCCCCTGGTCGTTTTTCCTTTGTCTCGTTCTTCTCGCGGGGCCTCGTCGTCGTTAGCAAGTGTCTTTTTTTTTTTATTTCTCGCACTATCTCGCTGTCTCTCTCTCTCTCTCTATCTCCCTTGAATCTCGCGTACATAACGTTAGGTGCAGGCATTTTTGTGTAGCTCGAGGCCAGGTCCAGAGTTAGATGTCTCTTGAACCCGAGCACCTGTACCAGCTCCCACACCGAGTCTCCTGCTCTTTTCTCTCCCGCGGCATATAACTCCCTACGCGCTGGCTCCTCTCCCCGTCACTACGTGATGACACGTACCTCGTGTTTAAAACGCGAACGTGGCCTCAACCAACGAGAAGAAAGAAGCACCAGGAATTAAATATTTCCTACGGGAAATTTTGTTATACCAAACGTGCAAAGTCCTCGTGGCCATCTCGCCCCCGCGAGCGACAATTATCATTGCCCAGTTACGACATTAAGAGACGTCCAGGACTCTTATGAAAAATATGCCGTTGGGGATTTTCCAATTGTTAATTATTGGAGCTTATCCGTCAACAAACATATTAAGAGACGCCAAGAATTAAAAATAAAAGTTCCAACTACCAAGGCAAGTCGCGCCGCGTGTCCATATTCGAGCCTTTTTCCTTTTTTCAAATTAAAATTTTTATTTTTATTTTAAATTTTTTGCGAGCCTAAGTTCATGAAGAAAAGTTTTTACAAATTGACTAGAGAACAAGATACTCTAAATCCAACATTGTCCGAGGTAATCTGCTGTATTTGTTACATAATAAACAAATTATCGAAAAAACTCTACGACCGATTTTTTCGAAAAACTAAATAAAGCTTCTTCGATTCTACATAAAAGTGTATGCAAAGTTTCAAGAGACTTCACCATTTGAAACCAAAATATTTAATGTTTAAAATTGAAACTTTTAGCTTTTATGAGAAATGACTGAAAATTGTGATTTTTATAAATAAATATTTCGACGTATACGTGGTGAAACCTCTTGAAATTGCGCGAGCTATTAGACATATTACTATTCTCTTTGTTTGGTGCAAATTTCAAGGAATTCTATTGATAGAACATGGTGGTCCATCAGTGGTCCTTCAGCTGGTGTCTGATCGAACGAAATCTTGTATCTCTAGCGGATATATTTCCAAACATTTCCACGATTCGCAAGTGCAAGGCCAGAGCGTATCTTTCACCTCCATAAACTTGATTTTAAGGGTTTCTCGCCTTTGCAGCTGATAGTCGGGCAGAGAGGATGGAAAAGATGAATAAATAATCATACCAGCGCTATAAATACACACGAAATGAATATCTGATCGTCAATCTCTGGGTTTATACATCTGATAAACCCCGCGTGTAGCACATCTGATATCAGAACGCTGCCACCCATATAATTAAGCAGTCCTTGGCGGATATGCGCTATTTACTACAGTCCTCGAAATAACCTGAAAAGCTGTATATTTCAGAGATATCTCTCTATATATATTAACGAGCTGTTAGAATTTAGTGAGGACAAGTTGAACGTATGGAGACCATACGTCTCCATATAAAACTGCAACATATTTCACATCTATGAATATATAAACATATACATCGAAGCGTTATTCATGGGTCTCTCGCCGCGTGGGCGCGGACTTTACCGCTTCGATGCAACCCCAAAGCAAACACATCTAGACTCGGACGATATCTCTGGGCAAAAATGGGCTACCGATTATACGGACCAATTTTCTCTCTTCTTGCTTCGAGCTCGTGTATCGATCTGTGTGCATATATGGATCTGCGATGCATCAAAATCTCATCATAAATACATGTCAGTACAGGCCTCGCACACCTGCTGTGCTTTTCAAATAAACGCTAGACTCTTATCCCTTTTGGCATGTTTTTTCAGCTGATGAATATTTTTCAAAGGAATTACTTTTGCTCCTTTATATTGCGAAGCATTCAGCTATATTTGAACTTTAATCAATCATCAATTCAGGGGTAACTTGGATTTCACATTTTTTAAACCCTCCGTAGACACACCACAATTAGCGCACCTCCCTAGACCCATGTCTGTCGACTACGAGGGTTCATAAATGCTTCGGATCATATTTCGCTATTCTTTGCAGTCGCTTTCGTTTTGCATTCAATCTGCTATCTCGAATCTATAACGTTCCATCAGACCTTCCGTTCCAATAGAACAAAATGAATTGCCTCATATATAATAGTATACATGCATGTGCACTAAGTGACGTGCTCCAACAAAGTACCGATGATGCAATACATACCTTATCAAAATTGGATATAACGCTGGGTGCATGTTCCTAAAATCGATCTCTCCCACACTGAATTGAATTACCCGTGCGAATAAAGTTGGCTGGATCGGACCGTCGAAAGGAAGCGCGATTCGACAAGGTCGGTTTGCTGCATTTAATCATATTTTCCTTCGCCTTTAGAGTTCCACCTGAGCTATCAGTTGTACTGATAGAAAAAATTCCAATTGGATTTATATTCATTTAATTGAATATATTTTTCGAGCGAAGCAGGAATGAGATTTAATGTTCTGTACGTGACAAATATCGGAGATACTCGTTCAACCTTGATCACCATGAAATTATGTCAAGTTCCCAAACTATTTTACAATTGCAGCTTTTTGGATCGTTTCCAGTCCAATAATAAAGTGAATGCGAAACACGATTCACTTATAACATAACCTTTCTCTAACCAAGTTGTACATTATTCCCTTTCGCTTATTCCACAAGTTTATTGCTACATCATGCACCAACCTATTGATTTCAGCATCACTGCAGAAAACAAGCACGCCCGCATTTCAGCGAAACTTGAATCATAATATTTTGGAAACTTGACCTCCTCGTTATTTCCGTGTTATGTTTGAGAAAAATGAAATAATTCCTTGACTTTCCGGGAACATCCTCACAGCCACATGAAACTAGCCTCGCAAAACTCTAATCGGGCAACTTCACTACAATTTGTTTCCGGTTTTCCTCAACTTGGATGCAGCACTTGGACAAAATTTATATATGCAGCAAGAAAAATGTTCCTTGCTCGCGATCTGCTTTCGTTCTTTTGTAAGTTTTCTTCTGCAATGTTGATACGATTAATGAAAATCCTGGATTGATTTTCATTTTCGTCCCGTTGGGATGTTGACATATTTTTGCGAATCAAGGTCAAGTTTGTTTCGTATTGAAATTGCTGCGAAGCGCCATCTTTCTTTCCGGAATTAATACTATCACGTATCCCGTGAAATTGGACATATACATATATGTAGTGTACATGAGAAGAGGCTGAATGCGCGTGTAATAAATGTCAGAACGTTGGAGTAAGGGGAGCCTGGAAATCGAGTCATGAAATTGATAAAGCGTCGTGACGCAACTCAGTGTCTCGGTGTAGAAGCCTCGTTGGTGGCTGACTCAGGTATGGGCAAGCTTACGAGGAGGAGAGAGAGAGAGAGAGCGTTACAGAATGTTGGCTTTGTCATACTTTGTGGTAGTGGTGGTGGTGGTGGTGATGGTGGAGTCTCGGGAAGGAGAGAGAGAGAGACAAAAATGAGCAAGAAAAAAAAGAGATACGTATAGTGAAACGATAGGCCATGACGTCATGCATTCTTGGCTTCACCGTCAACTCGGGGCTGTTTGAAAGAACCTACGGATGCGTAGCCACGGCCCCTCAGTTGTACGATTTCTTACTCTCTGTAAGTTGAGAACTCTACACAGTTGGCCCATCGAAGACAACTGTCAATATCGCGTCGACATGCATTCATGCATTCGAGCAGAGAAAGACAGAAGTATAAGATTCAAGGACTTTAGCAACTTCTACGATTGTAGATTTAGCACTCTATTGAAATTTGCATCGTTGGAGTCGAAGGAAAATCTTATTAACATTTTTTTTATTTTCGGAATCACCTCAATTTTTCTTTGACATTCAGTGGAGAGGACCAGACTGGGTCTGTCAGACCCAGTGGGTTTCTCAGACCTAGCGTGGTGTAAGCAAAATCTATCAAACATTCAGTTTTTGATTTGTAAATATTTTCATAGATGGACACTGCCTGTTGATTTTTGGCTCTGCTTTCGATAAATAATATAATGAATTCCGTTGTATTCCAACGATGCAAACTTGAACATCGTGATTCAGTCGCTTATAAATGTGCGTCTCCTACAAACAAGATATCAATGGCAATTTGCTCCAATATGGGTCGTTGCAATTCACGAAAGAGTCTTTTCCCTTCGAGTCGATATTTCACCTTTCAGAATAAGCAGTGGATGCAGGTCGACCCTTATTTGCCAATTGGACAGCAGAAAAACAACGCGATCGCGTGGTCGAATCGACTCGCGAATTAATAGCTAAAAGCCCGCTGCTGTGCTGCTGTAGACGCGGCGCTTCTCTCCGTTTCAATCTGACAAGGCAAAAGTCGTATGCGTGATTGCAACTCCCCTCGAGGTCTTACAGTCACGTGCTACGTGACTAAGTAACCGCTCTCGCCAAACTTCCGGGACTTTGTCGATGAATGTCCTCGTCTCTTATAGTGTCGTCGTCACGAATACCTCTTACGCACTCTCTTATTCTAACGTGCATATATCCGACTCATATCATCACTTGACTCAGACGAATCCCACATATGGCGCTTTTCGTATATTTCATCGTCACTGAGCATTGTTCTCATTTCTCCCATTGATCCAATTAACAAAGCGCATTTTTTTTTTTAATTAACCATCAAACACCATACAAAAATATCGAGCTGGGTCTAAATCGTTTTTTGTTGAATTTGTGCCACTGACAAATTGATGCATTTCCAAAGGCGGAAGTTACTGCGTGAATTTCGAGTTGTTTGATGTAATTACCGATTGCAATTTAAAAGATTGATTGTTCGCGAGTGTGGATGCAGCGCGCATCGATCGCTGCGATCACTAATTTTCATAGCCCACCGAATCCTCATCGATGTCACGTGCATGACATTAAATGATTTCCAAATAATCGAGCAATTAATCTTGGCGAGCTGGAACGTCAGGTTGTTGGCCCTTTTTTGTCTCTGTACGGCCTCGAAACTCAATGCTAAATTATTTGCTATTATCGTCCGTAGTATAAAACACGAAATCATCGTATATGTGCCGCTGAAGAGGAAGTTGAATGTATTATTTATGGAGTTGCAAAAGGCGTTACGTGGGAAAACGAAAGAGGTTGCTGCTCATATATCGCGTCGACGCTATGGTCACTGGACTCTGAAAATCACGTGAGCCTGAAAACTCACCGCCAAAGTGTAAGGAAGTATATGAGATATAGAGGCCTACGTACAGTTTTATCATCGGCATTCGTAGCTCGCGTGGTACGATTTATAGCTGACGTTACACTTATCGTACTTGTCATATTGATGGATTTTACACGTTGCTTTTATTGTGTTCCTCGCACGAAGACTTGAGAAAAATAAAAAAATAAAAAGAAATTACCTTGGCACAGTTTTCCGAAATGAATTTAAATAAATCGATTAATAATTGAGCCTTTTTTCTTATTCGATGAAATCTTAATTCTTTTTTAATGAGTCCTGCACGAACCCAAAAGTAATCATGCATTTTTGCGATGATAAAGTGAGCTTTACTTATGAACAATAATGCCATTAAATTCCGTTTGCTAATTGCGCGAGGTCTCTACGATTATTAAGAAAAAAAAAAAAAAAATTATGTATGGCAAACGGAAAATTCAGGATGCACGAGGAATACTCGATCTGGAACACCTCGCGGATGGTCGAACGGTTATCGATTTGTGGGTCATTTGCTTAAATCCGCTACTGCGGTCGCAGGGATCCAGGGAGAAGGAAGCTTTGCTTGGAAAATGTATGGCCCTGGGTATGACGCGGCGTCGTCGAAATAACCCCAGTGGCTTTATTAGACCAAGTCGATTTTAGCTTTGCCTCACTTTGTCTACGTTATTGCAAAGACTTTTGCACTCGGCTATGTTGCCTTGAAGCACGACAAAGAGCCATTCATTCAATAGTCAATGGACACATATATAGTGCAGTGCTTCCTGCAATTCGTTTGATTGGCTGTGATTTATTACCTGATGCATGGACTCGTATGTAGTTTTTGGAATTTGTTGAGAAATATATTGAAAAGTTGACTACATTTTAAGTGACGGCTGATCAAACGTAATCTTTCCACGATGTTGAAGTTTGCATCGCAGCAATACAACGGAATTCATTATTTTATTTCCATTGTTCAATAGCTGAGACAAAAATTAACACACAGGTTCCCCGTCTATAAAAATTATTGCAAAAACTGAACGTCATCAGTTTGATAGATTCTGCTTCTACTACACTGGGTCCAAGAGACCCAGTGTGGTAGAAAAATTGAGGTGATTTCGAAAAAAAAGGTGAACGAATGAAATATTTTTCATTGGACTCCAACAATGCAAACTTCAATATCGTATATTTCCACGTCATGTATTTTTAGAATGTAAAATTTCTTCGATTAGCCACACAGTTGAATTCTTCAAGTTTAAAAGTTCCACCGAGCAAATCTCGCGAATGCGGGGTTTCTCAGCGCCCGGTATTAAATCTCTCTCATCGTTTTTTCTCTTTTTATTCCTCTTTACGCGCTTTGTCTGTTTTATCTAGGGAGGTACAATGGGACAGGCTAGTTGTCGATTCACTATTGTGAATTGATGGGCACTTCACCAGTTCAATTTCCAATCTCGTACTTTCGTCCTGCTCTTGATTCCCCATCCTTTTTGCCCACATCATTCCTATTGATGGATGGATCGCAGTGAATTCTTTTTCCTTTTCTTTTTTACTCAAACACGGTCATACATTTGACGCGGTGTAAGAAATAAAGGAATTTGCTAGGGAACACGAACGACCAAGAGAGATGAGCTTGGCACGTTGAGGGAGCACCGTGAATACAGCCTCGTCGTCCATATGGATGGATGAGTGCATATCAGCGTAAATGTGCTCAAGTATGTCGAGCAACGAAATGGTAACACACGAGCAAACAATTTACTTTCCCCCTTTTCTGGATATCCTCGGACGCAATAACGCGTGCAAGGATCGCATCGCTTTCAGATGAGGAGGGGCAACACAACCACACTTAATTGCCCGTACCTCTCAACCGTAATGTGGGAATGGAGAGGTGCCGCGTCGAGGGGTTACCACATTCGTGAGAATCTAGCAGTTTCATGGACACTCGTAAATGCTCCCCCTCCCCACAACTGCAGCGAATACATACGAGAGGGGCATTTGTGTCAGGCTTTTCGCGTTAAATCTATGTTACGATTTTTGGCTCGCGGATCAACAACAATGACGCTCCCATAGATTTCATGCCAAACTTTCTATATACATCGCGGTGCTTGAATCAGCGATATAATTTTCAAAATCCATAGCACTGCTTCGCGCATGCTGTAATGAGGAAGTTCCTTCAAACGAGATTCTCTGAAATTTCAAAATACGATCGAAACAGGTTCGGTTCCATTGAAGTACCTGCGACAATTCAATGCGTCCTCGGATTCTCGTTGAGTACTCGCGTTCTGTGACTTTCGACAATGCGTCAAGATGATGTACAGATTATTCAACGTAGCTGTCCATAGATATGGTTCAAAGTTCACAATGATCGATGTGCAAGATATACTTGTCTCTTGCATTCAGAAGTCTTTTGGGTCCATCATTATGAGGACTCGTGATCTACTCAGGCTTGCTAATTCTCTCCATCTCATTCTCCGCTGTACTGTTTCTCTTTCGATACCGAGCATTCGCATATTTCCTCCATATGTTTCCTCGTAGCGATCGTATCCGGATATGTGATACGACGTCGATTCGTAGATTTCGACGAGAGTATGTTGACGCAAGTGAATGCTCGTTCCGCGTGGGTTATCCGATAGTTTGCACCATCGGGAATCATTAATGCGTTGTTGTTGCCCACGTCGAATTTTTCGACCTGCTTATCATTATTTTTGTCTACTGGCCGGAACACTTTTCCTCGTAATTAACGAGAAAGTTCATTGTTGCGGGTATTATGATTATTGGGCAGACTTGATTTGTTGGAAATTTATGAATCGGCGAAAAGTATCGGTATACCGTCGAAATTTTTCGCTCCGGACTACTCGTTCGTGTGTACACTTTTCAATCACACGGTTCAACGGGTTTATTAATTACTCTGTACTATTTTTTTTCCACACAATAATCGTGTCCTCACATTGAAGCAGCGATCGACAAAAATTTACGTACAATTGCGACTCTTTAACAATAATACTTCTGCAGTCGTCCGGGGAGCTAGTACGATTCTCTTTTTCTTTTTTTTCGCACATATTTCACACGACGTTGAGTCGAAGGTTGAGATTATAATGGAAAAGAGATTTTTCCCTTGTGCCGAAAGCATGCCGGGTCTTGACTTGGAACATTTCATTTTTAATGCTTGCGGTTACGTTCGCCTCACGTTTTTTATATTCTTCTTTTAATATACATTCGAGTATATAGAGTCGGTGATGGAGAACCGAACGAATCCTATCACGGAATTCTCCGTTATCGTTCACCTTCAATCTGCTCTCAAGCGTGATTGAATCAGGCCAGGAATAATATTTAAATCGAAATCTTTTCACAACGGTCTCCGCGGTTTCTCTTGGATCGCGTACGTCAACGAAAACTTCTTCCACGGCTGCAATTTTTCACTCGATTTTTGTTTTTTTTTTGTATTATCGATGTGCCTCGAGTAAGCGAAATTCTTGGAAAAGTTGCATTTATTTTGTTATTCAATCTCGTTGCCTTCCCAACGTCGCTCGAATATCACGAGCGACATTGGGCTAAAAGTTGTTAATGAATTTTCAATGTCTTACATACGTTTGGACACAATTTTGACAGTGATTGATTACGTTCGAAAAAAAAGAACAGAAAAAATACAGTTTGAATTATCGTTAATCTAAAATGTACTTGTCAAGAGGACACGGATCGTAGAAAGTGTACAGGCTAAGATTCTTAACTCATTTATCGGCGACGCCACACGCGTCCATACGTCTTAGCGCAATGAATGACTGTATATAAAAATAATACACAGGTTTATTGGAAACTGGGTCAACACCGCTCGATCGTATCGTTGTTTCGCGCAGAGTATACGGTGAGTCGATAACATGATGTGTTTTAGACGCTCTACCAAATATTACATTCTTTCTCGAAAAACTTGGACTGGTGTGGCGGAAAAATGTACGTCATTGAAGTTTGCATCGTTGGAGTCCAACGGAAAATGTTTAAACCATTCACCTTTTTTTTATTCTCGGAATCGCCTCAATTTTTCTTTCACATTCAGTTCACTGGGTCTCTTAGACCCAGTAAGAGACGACACTGGGTCTAGCAGACCCAGTGAATCTCGCACGCGAGGAATTTCATTTACATTTCGATTCGTGTACGATGAATTAAACGTTCGTCAAACACGGCGGATCGCAGAGCCACTTGGCCTCTTAGCAGATGGAAAAGTTCAAAGGATGAAAGTCAAAGTAGCTGCGGGAATATCGAGAACAGTTCGCCCACTTGAAATTTTCAACGGAACTCTCGTTTCACGTTCGTGTAAGCATTGCATCGAGTCTTTACGTGTGTTTCCGAAGATTCGTCAAGTAAAATAACGTAACGGTTCATCTTGCTCTCTTTCTCTCTTTCCATGCATCTCTATCTCTTGCCATTCCTTGTGCACTTAACCAGCTTCCGCGACTCAAAGGGCAATACACTAGATGCTCGAGTAACTGGGATACATTGGCCGCGTACTGTATTCGGCTATAAAAGTACATAAAAGGAAGATTTTCGAGTTGCTCGTGCTGACGTTGCACGCGCCTTTGAACAAACACCCAAGATATTCTTGTGAAAAGATTTCTTCACAAAAAAGTATCGATGCAATTTTTAAGAGCTTTCTTACAGATTAACCGTTTCATACGTTTGACTCGAAACTACGAGTTATCTCTGGATTGCCATACTTGATGCTTGTTGGTACATTGTACCATGAAATTCGTAGTGACTGCTGAATCTGCGAGGAAAATGAACGCTGTTGTTCGGAATAAGAAACTAGTCGTTGGAAATGAATGCTTTATCATTATGCTCCTGAAGAAGGAAAAGGCGAGATTAAGATTTGTTGTAACGGCGTTATGAGTAAAACGCATTTGCAGTAAGTTGGGAAAATGAGAGGAAAGGAACGATAGTAACGACAGAAAAGGAAACTAAGTATCCATGTTCATTAACACTCTAACTTAACGCGCGCGCGCGCTCACAACGTAAACAGCGTTAGGTGCTGGAAACGGCAACTTTTAAGATGTCACTGAGCGTTGGCTGTCTTCACAGTTGCTCGTGATGACGTACAGCCCGAGAGAAAAGCACGATGAGCTTAAAGGATGTGCCGGAACTGCTGAAAGTTGATACGCCGCCTAGGTTGGGAAGGTTACACTCTGCTATACTCGCCTTTCCAACTACTACTATATATACCTATATATATATATGAATATTACACAAAACCATCATGGTACGTGAACGAAGCTGCTGGCCAAGTTGCAATGTCGCGCGACTGCAACGAATCTCCGAGCAGTGTCTTTGCCGAGAGGAGGTCATTTTCACACCGCGGAAATGGCAGTTAAACACGCACATGCACATACCGAGTTTATACCCGTGTGCGAAAAGACGGAGTGGTTGAGTTGCTCGTTTCCCTCATGCTTGCCAGGAACGAGAAAGAGAAAGAGCAGCCAGAACTAGAGAGAGAGAGATGTAGAGAAAGAGAATCAGCGGTGCGAGCAGTAATGAGCTAAAGTAATGGAGATTGGTGCGCGCTCCCTGTAACCAAGTTCCAAGATCTGTTTGGCCGTTGGCTTTCGCGACAAGCTCTTTCCTCTTGCCAGCCTCGTTTCACTGGCATATATGAGTCAGTGGTAAGGAACGGTGATAAGCAAGGACCACCGAGAATTCCTAGCTTGTTTGTCTCTCCTGGTGGTTTCTCGACACATTTTCCGCCGCATATACGAAGGACACCCGGACATAAACACTCGTATGGACGTATACCAAGACATTACCTTGATCCACCGTTCCGTCCGAGTGAAAACTTAAACTTGCTATAGTCTCTAGCTTCATACGCCATTTTCGGTGTAGACTGGGTGCATGCGCATGACCAACATCCGGGGATAAGGAGAAAAGAGACGGAAGAATTTTACTCTTGACAACATCATGTTCTCTCGAGAGCTATACTACTGCCTGCTGGGCAGAAACAAAAGTTTGCGTGTATACTCAGCTTAGATGGTTCATGATGGATCGAGCTCGGAATCATGGCAAGACGCTGGTAATAGTGCAGCAGACTTGGCGAAAATGACAAAGCCTTCTTATATACCGTTATTTACAGCATTCAGGAAAATATGAAAGAGATGGATAAAGAAGAAGATTGAACTCTTCCTTGATTGTAGCGATAGTTCCAGTTCGCTCCTACCTGGCGTGATAACACCCATCAACCAATCACGGAACCTTTTTGTACTCCTCCCATTATTGACAAAGTTGACGATTGCATCACTGGGCCAATTGTATTCGTAAAAGTTAAATTAAATTTTCCAAGAAATATAATCCCCATACGACGTGTTGTCCACCAGAAGTTGCAACCCATCTTGATCAACTTAACAAGAGAATCACTCCATCGTTTGCCACTACGAGGCTCAAGTTTGAAATCATGTGATGACAATACAATGTGTGGGATAACCACCAAGGAGTCCCACAATCTTGGCTCCGAAAGTTTGGCCTGATGAACATCACGTACATGCTGATGAAGTTTGGAATTGGAGAATGCTGCGTGTTATGATGCGAGAGATTTGTACGATGGTGCAGAAATGAGAAATACTAAACTAGACACGAGAGTTGTAGCAGAACTCTCGGAAGTTAAGTTAAAAGCTGGAATTGTTAGTCGAGCTATAGTTTGAGCATACGCAAGACATATTGGTGGAACGTAGCTTCGTCTTTCCCAACCCCAGGAGCCCGAAGACCATTATTATACAAGTCCAACATTATTAACTCATCCGCGTCAATATCCTCTGCTTTCCTTACGCGAGAGTCTCGCGGTCATTCGAGTTTCCTTCAATCGTAAAATTCTCTAAAAAGCCTATTTTAAGAAAAAGCCTATTTTATTGAATACACTGCGGTAGGGCTAATTGCCGATGTACACTTTCTTTTTAGTACTTGACGTCGAGCCGCGTCTCTAAGTTGATGAATCGCCGCACAATAATTGTCCAACAAAGCGGAAAAGTTACGCTGGTTCTTCATATTCCGCTTTCGGGTATTCGGATGAGAGTCGCTTGAACCGCCGTCACAATATAGCTTGTCGGCGATGAAGCAAATTTTCGCTATTCGTCTGGGCGATTTTTAATTGGAACCGTAAAAAGTTCTCTTCAATATCGATCGTGGCGGCAGGACGCTTATCTTTGTCCAAACTGAGCTGGAGATGCTATTCTGACCCCATTGTTCTTCTTCACTTCCGAATCGTTTGCTGCTCCCTCTCCCGACTCTCTCTCTCTTTCTCTTTCGTACGTACACACGCGGCGCTACTTATTTTTTCGTCATTCTTGTAGAGGTCCGTGTAAATGCCTCGAGAAAATTCTTCGAATTCTAATTGAATTTTTGTGATCTGATTTTCGCGAAGGCGTTCGCTCGAGTCAGTCATACTCGAACTCCTTTCCCATGTGCAGCCCTCCTCTTTCTAACCCATAGCATGGCCTTTCTTCCCGAGCGAGTCACATTTTCATCTTTCATTAGCTATTACGAGCATTCAGTCCGTTTATTCGTTCGATCGTTATAAAAGATCGGTATACGCGGGTCTAGATTTGTAGAAACATGTCGTAAAAAGTAATGCGTCGAATTTAACGATTGCTTTTTTTGCACGTTCACCAACCTGACTAGCAGTATTTTCCAGATCTCATTTCTCCCATGAACCGCATTGGGACTTTTTCCTTTTCCCTTCTTCCCACGTATACTCGGTGCTCGAGGGTTTCACACTGCTTGAACTTTTTTTCATGGATAGTGTCATTCACTTTCTTCGTTGCGGTATCCCACAACTTATCGTCATACAGCCTCACATTCTGAAACCTGGTCAAGATTAAATTCTTGGGTTTTTCCAAATGGCACGCGACTAAATGCCGCAATCATCATGTGTCACAGTTCGAGAGCAATAATGTTGTTGCCATGATTTTAAACCGTTGTTATTCACTCGCTTAATTCGGTTGATGAACAGATCGTCAGCACAGCATGCTGAAGTGTTCGCCCTCTCCCTCTCGCAGCTGTCTCTCTAGATACACTTCCAATAGAGCGGAATAGTAACACGGGCCCTGCGGACAATACTGTTTGACATACATGTTTTGTAATCAGTACGCAGGCATTGGTGCGAAATCGGACCACGAGATAGATTCATATGCCGGAGCTAATTTTGCGGACCTAAAAATTTCGATGAGTGCATCCGCTATATAAGGTAATTGACAGCTATTGGTCATTTCGAATGATAAAAGTCCATGGGTGACCTTGTAAATGACAGAAAGTGGCATTATCATATATGCACATGCTGAATCATTAGTTGGTACAATCGCGGTGAGTTGTTTCGCGGGTAGTCATGGCGCCGAGGTTCCGACGCCAAATATTTCAACGTTGAGACGATTTGGCGCTTGCTGGGGAACGTATTGCGGGGGAAAGCCGGAAAATTGGAGATTTATGTATAGAGCTTAATGAACCTCACATCCCACTTTGGACTTTGATCGTTGCCGCGGCTGCAATCCTACGAAAAGTCACCAAGCAGATCACGGGAGATGATTAAAATTAAGATAATGGTCCAAATTTTCACTGACCTGCTCCGAAGGAGCAGCAGCACATCGCGCGCTGCTGCACGAACCAGCGGATGTTGATCGTGATTCTATCGACTACACGTTACGCGTGCAGAGATCCGCTTTTGGCAGTTACAGCAGTAGATCGATGAAAGCCCCACGAGGACAGTGCATTGCACGATTACCGGGCCATTTCCGGTCACGTTACAACCCTGCTCCATCCTACTCTTCTCTCTCTCTCTCTCATCTTGCCCCTATGTGGGTCGCGAAATTCGACTCGAATCTAATTAGGTCTCGGTACACCAAAGCGACTGTATGTATACATGGATATACATATGTACTTTCACTCACGCTCCGTACAGTTACGTTTGACCAACTGCACGAGTGCACTCTCTTCACGAACACGAAATTGCAGCCACATTTTCTGCCTTTCTCTCTCTCTCTCTCTCTCTCTCTCTCTCTCTCTCTCTCTCTCTCTCTCTCTCTCTCACCCTCTCGCCCAGCCCTCTCTCATTCCCTTATTCGTTAAAATTTACACAAAAGTTTTACCCTCGGCGTCACGAAATTCAACGGTTTTGCCTTCATTCGGCATACCACATTGAATATTTGCTTAAAAAAAGTTTTTTACTATGTGGTTC
The DNA here is from genome assembly GCA_037952995.1 of Hyposoter didymator. NCBI lineage: Eukaryota > Metazoa > Arthropoda > Insecta > Hymenoptera > Ichneumonidae > Hyposoter > Hyposoter didymator. The sequence goes on along the minus strand of JBAJMU010000001.1, from coordinate 21,449,849 downwards.
AATGTGATTCGTGTTAAATGAAAAATTGAATCACGCTCCATTGAAACTTCGATTCTGTACACATGCCAACATTCAAACCTTTCTGGAGTAATCCGAAAAAAAAATCGTGTTTTCAGTTTTCGGGTTCGAGGGATTATTAACCCTCCGTAGACACACTGCAATTATCGCACCTTCCTACACACACCACACACACATGGAGTTGGGGTGGCCTAGTGTATGTACTGTCCCTGCACTCGTTTAAAAATCTGAAAAAATTCAGCAAAGTAATTTTGAATCTATAGAGAGAGAGGCTGCATAAATGGGTGATGGATAAAAATTCTTTTTCATTATTGTTATTAAATAGTAAACGATACGAAAAATGATAAATTCACGGCACTCACTGAATGGGCTGGACCCATGTGTGTCTACGGAGGGTTAACTATAAATATTGATCAATTTTCGTGATCCCTCGTTGCTAATGTCAAGAATTAGACAAACCATAACAATGATGTATTTTTTTTTACAGTGTATCCCGATTTTTCAAATTATACTCTGCTGCGACTAAGATACGAGCGAAAAAAAGGTCAAAAGATTTATCTAAAAAGAGATGAAGAGACGCGGGAGTAAGAATTATTTGAAAAAACGGACAAGAACGCTGTAATCTTGAGAATGTTATCTGAAAAAACACGATGGAACTCATGGTCTCGTCGATGGGGTTGCGCTCTTGAACCCCTCGTGATTTTCCGCGTATATATATCTATATAGAGCCCTTATCGTCTCCGTGTCGAGAATTCCAAACAAAGCGTCTTCCTTTTGCACCCGAGTGGCTCGTGTGGCATCCGCGAGGAAAGGATCGAGAGAAGCTCCGAACAAAGGGCATATCAGTGTGCTTGAGTGACGGACGAACCGACCAAGAGAACGGGCTTCGGGCAAGCGGAAACGCTCATTTAAATATTTACCCACCTTAAGCTATCATCTTATATAGCTCGTCGTATATTCATGTGGAGGAAACGAGCACAACCTGCTGATCTAGTTCTCCTCCGAAGCTCTATTTATACGGGGCTTTATCGGTATGATAATTAGCCCGAAGAAGATCGTTTATCTCGCTTTGCGCGAAACACACGTTCCGTTTATTGACAAACTTGATGATTTATCGCGGATTAGCTCGTTGGGATGTTGAACCCTATAATATATTGAGAAGTTGCTTTTGGAGATTTAACCTTCCGTAGACATACTACAATTAGCACACCTCCCTAGACACACATGGGTCTGAGGCGTCCAACCATTTTTCACTGTTCGTGGACACGTTTAAAAAATCTGAAAAAATTCAGGAAAGTCGTTCTGGATCTATAGAAAGCTGCATAAACGGGTGATGGATAAAAATTCTTTTTTATTTCTGTTTATACTTACAAGTAACACATATTATTTACAAGTAAATAAAATTTTGGTTTTTAATTGTTGTAAAGACTGTTTATCTTTTGATGGGTACGAATTTCGCTCGCGTCTATGAAAAGAATTTATAGTCGCCCGTCCAATGGCTTAAATCCGTTCTTCCGGCACTACTCGACCGCCGACAGAGGTGTACCATAATTCCTAACAGTGTCAAGTTTAACTTGAGCATCGAATAACTCGTGTTCATCCTCTCCTTGATTGCACTTTCAAGAGGGTCACCCCAAGCAATATGTTGGCTGAAGTGAGGCAAAGCCAGCCAAGACGAAGTCGTCGTCGACGACGACGACGACGACGACGCTGACGATGACGAAAGTAACGACCGCAATGAGAGGGACGACGCCGTCGATTACCGAGCAAGACGGAACGATGAGCCCCGCAAAGTCTCGCGGCTCTCATGCTCCTAGCGTTCGCTTTATCGACTCCGTACACTCAACGTTCACGATCGTTATCTCGTTACGGGGAAGCCGTACACCGCTACCTCATGGACACGCACACTGATAATCGGGTTTCATGCTCTTTTTTCCTCTCACGATAGTCACGTCTTCGTGGCTATCAACATTGTTGACATAAACAAAACATCTGCAAGATGTTCGTCGATTGTCAAGTAACAAACTCTTTTTACCTTCATTTTGACCTCCATTGTTCAAATTGTCCAGACCTTGTATATTCTCCTGCTGCCGCAACGTTGGAAAAAAACTACGATCTTTTCCAATTAGTTTTCAACGCTCCTGATGAAAATTTTCCACCACATCATGGCCATAACTTGGTTCAATGGTTTCCAACAGCTGGTGTCGATTTTCCATCATATTATGAGCAATTGTTGAAGCAACGATTGATGACGAATAACACTTCATTTGATTAAACGTTCGGGTGACCCGGAAGAGTAGCTATTATACGATATTGACACAAAGTGGAAGTGAGCTGCAACGATAGCAGGGGAAGCCTTAGTGGCAACAATCTACAGAACTGTAGCTGCTTTTATATTCTGTCGATGGCTTAGTCACCGCTCACCACACTAACCAACACGCGCTTCATTCGTGTCTCTCGTCTTTGTAACCACATTCTTGCTCTAAAAATATATATATCTCTCATTGAACTTCATCATTTCGATGTATAAGTTTGTCGAATGAAGCATAATGATTAAAAAATAAAAATAAAAATTTAATGGAGAAATTTCATGGGAATCACGTTCGATCAACAATATCAGTTTCAGTTTGTTTGTTCGTAATCGGTGCGACCCCGACAACCTATTGCGCCATAACCCCCGAAATGTATGCCCTGAAAGGGCAAAAAGTAAAAAAACAGCATAAAATTCGTTGCGCGCAACTACTCATTATGCAGTGAATCGAGTGTGCTCTTTCATTCTTTCAGAATAAACACCTCAACGAATTGAAACCATCTGGCTGTTTTATCGCATCGTGGATGCTTCTCCATTTGTCACCAGTCGAATCTATTCGTTAGTTGCTTTTTTGAATCCGTTCAAAAGCAATGAAACCGTGATGAGCGCACTTGGCCCAAATAAGCCTCATAGATAGACTCACGATCAACTCCTATGCACCAAATTGGAGACTTTCATCAAGGAATTGAGAAACGTACTGAGAAACTTCAACTCATATTAAATTTAACCCTTCGAAGGCACTCCACCACCAGCGCACCTCCCTAGACACACATGGGTCCGGGGCGTCCCACCGTTTTTTTTACTGTCCTTGGACTCGTTTGAAGACCCTGAAAAATCTTCAGGAAAATAGTTTTGGATCTATAGGGAAAAGAGTCTGCACCGGTCGATGAATAAAAATGATTTTTTATTATTGTTATTTAATAGTAATCGATACGAAGAACGAAAAATCACGCCAATCGCTAAATGGGCTAGGCACCCAGACCTATGTGTGTCTACTGATGGATAAATCTTTCGGATGTAGCGATTGCTCCAAGCTTCGTGCGCATACATAAACATAACTATATTTTTTCTGAGGTCTGAGACGTAGAAAGAAAAATTTCCTTGGGCTTTAACGTCAACTATAATTCAATGCTTTATTCATGAAGAAGTATCTCCTTTTTCTAACTTTGCAATGAGCCAACTATCTTAACCTTTGAAGTGCAGTACACGTTGAAACATTTTCCTGAGTGCTTTTGCGTTTATTTTAAGGGAGAATTTCAAGAGAGTATAGCACAGAGTTTGGAAGCGTGCGATGGTCTTGACTCGACTCAGCAGGTCAGTTGAAATTATATACAACGGTAGCGTAATTGTGAGTTGNCATAAACATAACTGTATTTTTTCTGAGGTCTGAGACGTAGAAAGAAAAATTTCCTTGGGTTTTAACGTCAACTATAATTCAATGGTTTATTCATGAAGAAGTATCTCCTTTTTCTAACTTTGCAATGAGCCAACTATCTTAACCTTTGAAGTGCAGTACACGTTGAAACATTTTCCTGAGTGCTTTTGCGTTTATTTTAAGGGAGAATTTCAAGAGAGTATAGCACAGAGTTTGGAAGCGTGCGATGGTCTTGACTCGACTCAGCAGGTCAGTTGAAATTATATACAACGGTAGCGTAATTGTGAGTTGAACCTCATGCTTTTCACCTGTTGGTGAATATGGAATACATCAGAGCGCGCACCTCGCACACTGCCTACGGACTGAGAAAATTGAAATATCGCCTTTACCGTAACCGACATTAATTTTGACCCTGCACACTATACTTCGGAATTTGAGGTGATTGACTTTTCGTGAACTAGCCCGAGTTACACCGTAGGGTTCAAACTTTACGGGAGCGACATCGTTAACTTAGGAAACTGGGGCTGGACTTACAAATCTGACGATAAAACTCGAGGTTAATAAGTAGCGTACAAAGTTTTCAACAATTCTCGAGTATCGGAAAAAAATTGAGTTCCTGCCGCGAGTTCCCTTCGTTTCTGAGCTTTCATATTATGTTTGAGTTATGAAAACGAATAAGTTGAACTGTCAATACTTTTTTCATTAATTCAACCATTTACTCATGTTTTTTATTTCATTTCTGTTACAGGTGAGTACAAGAATGGTGGCGTATGCGAACAATTAATGCGACGAGTCCAAGTATCGTGGAACAGTAAGTTTGCCCCCTCTTCAAGGAATCAGTTTTCTGTCAACCCGTTCTCCCGTGAAAATGATTTAAATTTTGTGTGACGTCATAAAGGCCTACACGGAAAGAAAATTTTGTGAAAAATTACCGTGCTGTAATTTGATCGTGATGTAAAACTCACGCAATGCAGTATTTATCGATGCATGTTCTAAAAATTATGGGTTTTAATGAAAAAAAAAATTACTATCTTGCTCAGAAAAAAAATGTATTTCGCAGCACAAAATTTCAAACGTGACAACGAATTTTTCTGATGCAGCACAGTAAATTTTACCGTGCTGGCAGTTCTCATCACGCTTATTAGAAAGCACGGTAATTTTTTCCAGACATCCCTATAAAAATTATATGTTCTTTCTCTCTGTGTATTTCACTCTATATAAGACTGCGGTAGGGCGGGCGCCACGCTGTTTTTCTTTCTTTTTTTTTAATACTTGGTGTCTGGCCGCTACCGCGTCTCTTGATATCGGTTTGGCAGTCATTTCATATACGCAAAAACATCTTAACAAGTTTGTTCGATTCATCGACTTCCTGGGGCGCTTGAAGCAGTGGCGCATTTGCGTGAGAACGAGAAATATAGCTGAGAAGGACATTCCCTTTTTCCTCTGAGACGCTCGGTATTTCGCAGGGAAAAGCCAAGTTCCAGGTTATTCCCTGATGAGCGAGAAGGACCTGTAACTTTTCTCTATTCTTGAAAGCTCAACTGTGTTGAAGAAAACTCTGTTGAACGAGACTTTTACAGACGCTAACGGCCAACAGATCGCCTTAAAGCAAAGCGTCACATCAACGGACCCGCGCCGGCCACGATCTTACGATGCACTCCGAAGTTTGCATCGTTGCACGAAATTTCTTTTTCCCTTCATCGGACTTCAAAACCTACAAAACCTGCAACTAAAAAAAATGAAAACGCGACTAAATTGGAAACTAAAAAAATTTTGAGTTGGAGACTTTTTCAGCAAGTTCCAAATTTCCAACTTCCAATACATTCGCAAACATTCTCTGTGATCCATTGAATAGTATTTTCAATTCATTAGGCTCTGCTGCCGTTAGGTAACAGACTCTTGTCACTCAAAATTTCAAAGACGGAAGGCGTAACTGTAAACATTACAGCGAAGTTATGCGAGATTCCGCACGATGAATCCTGGTGATTAAATCGTCGTGTCCCATAAATTCCAACCGTCTTTGATCCGAAAATCTAACAAGCCACACAGCACTTCTTGATCAAAAGTTACGCATGCTTGTCGAGCGTTTGGAAGTGGCAACAATTGCTCGGATTCTTGTCATGTAATCAAAGAGATACCGTATGAATACTGATTCAAAAGTCCAACTGTCAGATGTGCCCTGCTTTGACTCCCTTGATAATTCTCCTCCCCCCCCCTTCTTGTCTGTTCGACTATATGGGCCTCCTCCCCTTTGGAACAATTATTCCGGACGGCTCGCGGAGCGATAGGTTACGAACGATCCGCTGTCACGTGACATGTAGACAAAAGTACATACAAGCGATATCCCTGCTGCTGTGCTCAGACAGTGCAACCCACCATCACGGCTGATGTAACGCAACGAGAAAAGCATGTGGCTGATTCACGAGCGAGAGCCCTACACTGAGCCACGCGTTCAAGAGGAATGCACCTCGAATTGTTGTGCGAGCTGCTTCGCTGTTATGCCCGCTGGTCTTTAGCCTATGCGATCGAGCAGAGAACGGCACTCTCCCTCTTCACGACATACTTCTGTACCGAGGCCACTGACAGATTGTATCAAAGCAGTAACAGAACTTGGTACACTTACACGCAAACTTCGATGCACACTCGGACACATATATATGCTGTACTTGTTAGAGGCTCGAGCTAGAACGAGAAATGAACAACTCTCCATGACCTGCAACCTTAACCAACAAGAGCAATCGTTTCCACAAGCATTCGAATCTGCGTAGGACGTTCATTCCAGTTGTCCATTAGGGTATTCCAGTAGTCGTTTCATACTGCAAAAATTATTGAAAATAATTTTTTCAACTGACCAGGAAATACACGTTGCCCACTTTTTTTTCAAGACTCGCATAAACTACGATATATAAAGTTATAAATTTCTATGTGTGTATGTATGTGTGTGCATATTAGGCAAGTAAAGCTGCGGAGCGTTTAGTGTGGCGAACTTTACAAAGTGTCAGATTTCAGTTTGACCGAGATCCGTTGAACGACGAGCGTTCTTTTTTATCCTCCAATCTCTTTTCGTCCTTTCCAACAGTTATATAGTTTTCTTTCTTCCAAACTTTTTCTTCAACTTCTATTCTTGTGTGCAGTTCTCATACCACACAATTTTCCTCGCCGCATAAGTGGGACATTTTTTCTGAGATGTTTCATTCGGATGTGATCGAAAGGATTTATACTCGCGTCGTCTTCTGAACTTTGAATAATACTTTGATTATTACGAGACGAAAATATTTTGTATACGTACAGAGAGAAAAAAACTTATAATTTTTATAGGGATTTCAGGAAAAAATTACCGTGCTTTCTAATAAACGTGATGAGAACTGCCAGCACGGTGAAATTTACTGTGCTGCATCAGAAAAATTCGTTGTCACATTTAAAATGTTGAGTCGCGAAATACATTTTTTTCTAAGGAACATGGTAATTTTTTTTTTCATCAAAACCATAATTTTTGTAACATGCATCGATGAATACTGCATTGCGCGTCTTTTACATCACGATCAAGTTAGAGCACCATAATTTTTAACAGATTTTTCTCTCTGTGCGATTTGATGAGACTTCTAGCTAAGAGGAAAGGCTTTAGGTGTTTAAAGATGACGCATTAACCTGCTGCTGCACCGTCAACTCCCTATAATGATCGTTTATACGACATGCATATAACCATGAATACATAATAGCCCCATGATATTGTCTCTCAAGCATGGATAGTTATACCTTGGTGTTGATATAATATTCACAGTATAGATTGTCTTCATTTATCTGGGATGCTGAGCTTGCCAAACGGAACATCGACTCATTGTTCCTCAAGGCTGTTGTGCCGTGCTCCAGCTAAGAGGGATCCTCCTTCCTTCCCTCATGGATGCTTAATTATATATGATGTATACACATGTGTGTATGTGGGTAGTATCGAAATTGCCGAATACGGAAGTAATAGGGGGTGTGTGATGCAGCAGGGAGAATCTCAATGGAGCCGAACATTGGTTGTTTCGCAAAGGGAATACTGCAGAGGCGCGAACATCCCCGCGGTGATCGTTATTGGCAATACACGAGAGAGAATCTCACGACGATGCCCCCCTCGAAACTCCTTTTCCCCAGGAGGGAATGGCCCAGAGAAGTCGTGCTATTGTCTACATATACCCTTAGCAATATATAGGTATATCGTATGCTGGGATCCAATGCACACGCCTTGGCCATTAACAGCCCGCCTTCGAAGTCACGGACTTTCAGACGTCGCCTGCACCAATGTCGTATCCCCAAGCTATTATACCAGGCTGCATAGGAGAGCATCAAAGAGAGTGAGGGAGTGAGGGCGGTTTTAGAGCGAGTCACCAAGAATAGATTAGCCAAGGAACAAGAGAGAGACAGAGAGAGGGAGAGAGAGAGAGAGAGAGAGAGAGGAAGAGAGAATGAATAAAAAGAGGAAGTGAAGGAGAAGGAACCACTGCTTGAATTTGCCCGCACAAAGTGGTAAACCAACTCTACGAACTGTTTGGAATGGACTGTAAAACGATAGCTCTGTGAATCTCAGGAGCAATATAGAACGGGACTTGGTTCGCTTGGAAATATATACCAAGTCAGACATTGCGATGGAATGATCGTGAATGTGATGCCGAGATTTTGCGACATCTGGTTAAGCAACGAACCGGAAAATCTAATTGTCGTCGAGAAACTCCTTTTCCCATACGTGCATGTACATTGTACAGCTTTTGCTATGGCGCGTCATTGCGATGGTAACGCCAGCTCTATAAAACGCGTCCACATACAAAATCCTAGCTCGTTCTTCTACACCATTCTCCCCGCACCCTTTGAAAACTCCTACATCCTCCCTTATTCGTTGCTTTACATGTACCAGTTTAGAAATCATTGTACAAAACCGCAGTCTCTGGCGCCTCTCTAGTGTGTTGTACCAGCGCCACCAAAATATCGATATCCGCGAGCAGACCGCGTATAAACGCAACGAAATATACACAATCCCCGACCTGGGTTATTTACCAACTCGACTTATCTCATGGCTCTTTTCCCAAACTCTCGCCTCTGCTCTATGCATCATTGATTTCATTGCCCACGCTTAACTGCATGTATTCATGATATGAAGCGCGCACGAGAATCTCCGCTTCTTTCCATCTGTACGTTATGGGCAATCGGTTTTTAGACGAAAGCGTTCTTGGTATGAACGTTTTTTGAAAATGTATGTTACAAACTTTGGCCTCACTAATAGATAATGAAAAATAAAAAATAAAAACTACAAAACGCTCGCTATAACTATGTTGAAATTCTCATATTTCCTCATTCATATACATATATACCTTCATGATGAGATGATTCATAAATGTTTGGCAAAGTGTTTTTATCGCTGGGCAAAGTATCGCGATAAGTTAGTGACTTTAATACATCCGAAAAGTAACGGTTATTGGAAACATCGGGCCCGAGAAATTTGGGGAAAAGACGGCCGCGCACAAACTGAATATCATAAAAGGCGAAACTCTCGAGCAATTTCATGCGAGAAAAGTGTCGAGACAAAAAACGGGTTTTCCGATGTTCTCCAAATGTAAGGGAAGTTTGGGAGGGTAATCGATGAAGTTATCTCGAGGATATAACCGTTCGAGTTTTTCGGGCTTACCATCAAAACACGCCGACGCATACGAAAATCAAGAGACGCAATATAAGAACGAATCTCGCCGATTTCTTCGCAAGTTCTTAACTGCCAGTTCAATTTTTTCTTCTTTTCTTTCATCGCAAATGAGCGTAACCCCAGTAAATATTTTTATAACAACAAAATTTGTATTTTTTCGAATTTCTGTCCACAAATTTTAAACCGAATGCTGACTTCGTGGCAAACTGTTTCCCTCCTAATCGTTGTTCACGTATACATAACGTTTTGATTGTTCGCCACGTAGATGGCCCCGAGACATTGCCCATCGGTGCTCGTTACCCAGGTATTCTTCATCTGCCATGTTTAACAATTATTATGTGGCGAACGAGCAACAGAATCGGAAAGACCGCTGAAAGTATCGATTGCGGTGCATTTAATGTTAAAAATATGAGTTTGAAAATTTCGATTATCGGCGAGACACGCAAGTTTAGGACGAAAAACCACGAGCCATAGAACACCCGATGCTTTTATTTCCATTTGACGGCATCACATGTAGTTTGTAACTCGAAAAACGGGAGAAGGGTCAGGGACCGGCTGCTGATGCAGGATATCGAACAAAGTGAATTCTCGCGCTATGAGTCATCGAAGTACCGTCCGTCCAAACGTTTTTTTCGGTGAAAGTGACCGTGGCTCGGTGCATGCGCCTTGCAGAATATTCCGCACACGACTCGTAATCGTAACATCCGAGTCGCACTTCTACCAAACAGCCATTGGGTGAACATATATGTTTACACAGTACACAAGATCGTAAACGGTGTATGTATGTAGACGGTCGTTGGTTCAAAGTGTGTAAAGGGGCTGCTGCGAGAGGCGAGAGTGGACCGGGAAGAAGAGAACCACCAAGAAGAATGAACTGCTCGGTGCGGTGGAGAGAGACGAAGCACGTGTGTGGCGGTCTGGAGAACCGTGCGAGATATATGGGAACGGGGGATATGGACGGAGGGTGTATATGGGCAGGACGTATCCGCGAGTACGAGTGGAGAGGATATACGAGCAGAGAACTGTGTGTATATACCGTAGCAAAAATAAAGGCAAATAAAAAGCGATGGAAGGGGGCGGTTCGTTGTGCATCATGCCCCTCGATGTTGTCTCCCTGTCCCCATACCCCATCTGGGAACAAAGAAATATACGTGTGCTATTTCCGAAAATATATGATCCTTCGTCGATAAATATTAAACTCAATATGTGTTTCGAAGAGCCCCTGTAAGTGCAAAAGCTTTACTTATGATTCTGTATCAAATATATTTTCTCTCTGGAAATATATGAGCTTACTGCATATGTTCATCATCGTCCCATCGAGTTGCATTTGTTAATTCATCCAAAACGTGTGAAAAGTTGAATACTTTTTGGGGCAATGACGGATATTTACGTCGCATTGCAGCTTCACCGTCAATAACAACAGCTTCGTTTTGATTCTTATATGAGATTCGGAGCACAGACTTTGCTTTTGTTTTTACTCCAAATATAAAAAGCCCAATCGAGCAGGATATGGATATACATATATATTTTTTCTTCTTTTTCCTTTTGTATCACCCATTTTGCCAGTGTCGATCTACCATCTCTGTTTACACTCCGGTATACCATTGGCTCGATTCCTCTTTGAGTCATCACTTGAACGATCCGGTACACCCTCTTCGGCAACTGCTGCTGCTGCTGTTACGCCGAACGCTACGAGTGGCAAGATAATACATATATACATTGGGAACGTCTGTGAAAGGCATTGCTAGTAAGCTTTCTATAGAAAAGCTATAGAAACGTAGTATACGAGACGTGGCACATATGAGAGTGAAAGGTCTACGAACAACGAGAGAAAGAGAAAAGACAGCGACCAATGCGTTTTTACCCTTGCTGCTGTAATTAAGCGCGACATGCTATTTCGCTCGCCCAAACGTCGCTCTCTCATCATCTGTATCTTTTTTCTCTTTCTCTCTTACCCTGTCAATTAACTTCATTCTGCCTCCTGCATCAAGGGCCCTCGCGTAGAAAACTTCCCAACGAATTGACGTTCTACGATCCTCAACCTCTGTGTACGCGAACTTCCCCAAACTGTGTGTGCACACACTCGACGTATGACTCACTTCGAGTGCTCTCGTCTTGTGCAAAATGGCACCCTCTTCGGATAATGGACTGTTCAAGATTTCGAACTCATGGGGAATCCTGCCGATGCGAAATCATTTCCTTCATCAATTATAAAAACCGAGTCGATGTGTGTCGCTTTCAATTAATTCTCGAATATCGAGAATTATTCAAATTACAACGTCGTAAGTTTTGCAAAACTGTATATAACTCAGCCAAAGGGAATTACTTTCAGGAATCTCTCAAATGACGATTTTCGATCAGGGAATCAGATACTAGACTGAGCTACGATTTACTCCTGTCGCACAAGAGTTACACCTCGGACTACCAGTTTTCACACCATTTCGTTTTGCCATTTTTTCCCTCGTTTTCATTTTTTTTTCCTCAACTCGCGCTCATCCTCCGATAAACTACACCGTTCGAGCTCCATAACTTCGCCATACTTTTTTCTAACATACGACCCTCCATCTTTCCTACTCTCACCAAGTATACAGTGTTTTTTAGCTCCTTGAATACACTCCATTATCTGGAACGTGTACACACTTATACATAATACTGGATATTGAACATTGCCATATATTTCACCGTGGCCACTGCAAGAAAACTTGGTGCAATAAAAACCGGCAGAAAATAAAGCCGCGCGGAGAAAATTCTTCCGTAATAACTTATCTTCTCGGGGTAAATATTACGACACAAAAATGCACTCGATTGTTTCATCGGGGCAAATTATACCACCAGGTTCGCAAACAACGTATGTCCAAACGTAAACGAGCGCGGGTTACGTCCTTCTGATTCCAAGAATCTCCGAGAAACAGAAAACAGTTCCCAGAACTTTACAAATTGGCTAAAAAACAACGAATGCAAAATCGTTCGAGGTACTCTGTATTTTTTTAATAATAAACAAAATTTCGAAAAAAAATTACGACCGATTTTGATGAAAAACTGAATAAGATAAAGCTTCCTCGATGTGACATAACATCGCTCAAGAAGCTCGAGCGAAAGCTGGAAATTTTATTCCCGAAAATTCATTGAACAAATTTTGAAAATATCGAAAATGGAAAGCCGTAGAACGAAAGAAAAACGATACGTTATTATATGTCTCGATGATCCCGTCATTATCTCTGCGTATAGTTTTAACCGTGGGAATTTGATGATAAAAAGACACCGCGTCTCAATTTATCACTGTCACTTATCGCTTTTTTTCACATCGTGTTCCGAAGCAACACACTGTCAATTATTCGATTCTCCGGCTCTCCGAGCCACCGTTGAACCCTGCCGATTGTTCAAGCCACGAGTGACTCGCGCGCGATGGTTTCTTCTTGGATTTCTCCGATATTCGCTTCGACAGCTAAGACACAAAAGTAATGGGGCCAAACCTGCAAAGTTGAACAATTTGATTCCACGTCAATCGACAATGTTATTCCCGCACCAGCAGTTTCCCAAATAATGCCGATCGAAGCTTTTTACCAATGTATGTGCCGAATCTTCACATTAACTTCGTTATTTTTTCTCCAGTGTGGAAACTTGACCTATATCATTTTTTTCTACCCCAAAAATGTCCTGTTTCTTGCCGAGTTTTATTGACGTTGGTGGTCGTTTGCTCCAGAGCTATATATTTTATTCTTATTCGAATCGATTGAATTTAATTTTTCGACTTGGATTCTCTGACAGGTTCACATGCGTAGGTTGTCGTAAAAGTTTTATTGATTGCGTAGGAGAAATAATGCATTCGGACATGGAGAAACGAAAAAATGTATGCTGATAACGTTCGTGCGGTGTACTCTCCCCAAATTTTCGCACGACCGGAGTTTTCCTCTTTCTCTCTCTCTCTTTATCTCTCGGTCCCTCTTTCTTCCTTTCTCTCTCATTTTCACACCCCTCAACTTGATATCCACGGGTATTACGTGTAAGGAAAGGAAAAGAATATGCCCACAGAGGAAAGAAAGCACGTATTTCTGGGCTATCTGTTACCGCAGATCGAAGAATTCGGCCAAACACCGCTCTAGAATATCAATATTTCTTATCCAGTTTGAAAACCGTACTGGTGTTTTCATGCGCCCGAATATTTCATCGTAAATGCAGTAACAAGGAAAGGATATATTTTCCAACACGATCGAATACCGCAAACATACAATTCATTCACTTGACTCCTCGAAGATTTAATTGATACAAATAAATCTTTGCTTTTGACAAACTAAGCGAATAGGCAACTGGAAATATTTTCATCGGGAGGGACAATATGTGAGGTACATTTTTGTGTGTAAAAAATCTTTTGGATCGGCTGTGGATCTGGTTGAAATGATTTTTCTTCTACCTCCTTTTATTAGATATGCCGCGACTTTTTCTTACTGGACATTCAATGTTTCTCCTTCGTACAAAATATCGGGATTCCGTGATTCAATCCCAGGCTATTTTTTCTTCTCTATACTCTATTCCACCGATTCCCTTCCTTTTTCTCTGGCCGACCACCAACTTGCCGTAAGCCGTGCTGACGGCCGTCCAAGGAAACCTGCTGTAGAGAGCGCAAACTCGAACAGGTGGTTATATTTTTACTATTTAACGAAGTAGAGAATCTCATGGCTAAAGGATCGAAACATAACCTCGTAGGTTTTGTGACTTTCATATGACTTTATTGCATTGAATGCAATTTCATCTTTCAGTCATATTTGATATATTTATTATACTTCCGGACACATATATGAATTCTTTATAAATCGTTGGAAATATCTTTGCAGCCCGAAGAACGAATGGGCGAGATCGGATAATAAATTGACTGGCTGCAAGTGAAAAACATCGTATTGTTCCGACTCGATTGAATTCCCTCAATGCATGCCGAGTTTCCCCTCTCAATGATCATGAATTTACAACACGGTTTGCATGATATGACGCTTTCCACAGTTTGGTAGACTTTAGCCCAGAAACCGTGCCCGACCGACCAACGTACAACGAAATTGGCCCTACGATAGCCCTTATAATATGTATTATATATACACATGTACTTGTACATACTGTGGAACGGATATGTACGTACTGGAGCGCGTGAGTATACATGACTACGACGTGCAGGGTTACGGTAACTGTAGGACATACATATATTAGACCGTCGCCGCTGTGAGGACAAGAAACTTTGAGAGGCTCTCGGCGTTTGAACGACGAATTAGGATCCATTCCCGTGGGAAGTGAATCCAGCTATTGCTTGTGGGGAGCTGATATACCTCTCCGTGCATGAAGAGCCGCACTCCATATACTAGCCCTTCTCAGGCTATTGGTACTTCTCTGGATGAGATTCAGATTTGACTATTTAGCGGTACACGGTGATTCGAAAGCAACACTGTATTGGTGCGGGTCACGGTCATGGACGTTCCAACGTGACATCCTGGACGGAAGGAGCGTTTATAATTTCTCTTCCGGGATTATCACCGACACGCCATTCCCAATATGCTGCAAATGTCGTATCTGATTTAACGATAAGAAAAAGTTTGAGTAGCAAAAGGTATACCTGACACGCGATCATTTCCGTCATGGTTGGTAGGTCGAGCGCTCTCTCCTCGCCTCACGCTGCTTACTCGCGTAATGAGTTGGATTATACGTGTATTTATCAATTAGAATCTCAGTAGCCCAAGTTCGGATAAAAGCTTGCACCAATCTATGCGTTTATTTTAACGCCATTTTCCGGCCACTCGCCGTATAACTGCCGTGGCATATCTTCCAACTTTTTCCAATTTTCACGTTGAAGCGCGGACCATGTCGTCTCTCTCCTTTAAGGCGGCCTATCAGTGACAAAACTAGTCAAAATCGTGACGTGAAAAAATATCTTAAAACCCACCATGATATTACGAAGTTGAAGTTTCCATCGTTGGGATGCAACTAAAATCCCTTTTTTTCTTGGGCAAATCCCAAGATTCTCATTGAATATTTGATCGGGACAATGAATTGATAATTTTTTAGCGTCCAAAGACAAAATCAGTGCGAAAATTGTTCTGGTTTTTAAAATTGAACAAACAATTTATTAAAAAAAACATACTTTTCGTTGGGGCCCAACGTTGCAAACTTCAGGCGCATCATGATATTTTGTAAATACTCCGTTTAAATGAAATGTATGAATTGCGATGATGTTTCCTATGATCTTCATCCATAATTTATAATTAATAATATTACAAATAAAGTCTCAACTGACAAAAGTATTTGACGCTGTCATTTGACTTTTGCGATCAAATTTCTCAGGAAAATCCCAGGCAAGACGCAATTTTCTAGATACCATTGGAAAGTTCAAGATTCCATCTATCAATTTTCAAAATTTGAATAAGATCTCTTGTCTTTATCAAAAAGTATACCATGTCTTGGCAACATGCCCTGAAATTTGGAGGAACTTGGAAAAACTGCCTACGACTGAGTGAGTAATGCGTGAGCTATTGACCTCACGGGGCTCCGAAGCTTTGGTAATCGCTGGACTCACACGCTTGCCGCGAACCCATCACTGTCGCTGTCTCCACACGTTTACAGAATTTGCGTTGGCAAGGAAAATCCAGCCGGACCAATGCGGTGTTCAACGTGACGTTTAGTAATCTCGACGGTTTTGACCCAACGATCGAATATAATGTCCGGATCCTGGTGCACCAGGAAGGACTTCTCCGAAGCTCTATAATTGTGCTCGAGTAACAAGTAATATCATACTCGCACGCATGTATTGTTCGTAATACGCATGTATTACTCTGCCTCGAAGGAGCTCCAATCAGCACATTGTGAAATAGCTCCTCTTCTCTTTCCTCCTATTCTTCACACAGCCACGCTCCTTGCACAAGTTCTAATGGTCATCGTGTACGTGCCTAATACGATTGGCATAACTGTGCATATAGATCCCTCGTGAATGCTCTACATTCACGATTATCATCGTATCCCCGAACCCTGCGTCCCCTTCCGGCTATCTCTCGAGGACCGGTGGATCGTACGGGATATCATTGGTTCCGGCAATCTTCATTACGCTATGATGCGGTATTAGACAATAGCTGTATCAGTGCGACATTGACCAAAGATGTTCTCCTGCTACAGTGACATAGATTAGTATTTACATCTAAATCCACGCACAATGCTTGAAGCTCTGTGCTACGATATACGATATCTTCATTGCGCTGTTCGTTTGGCTACCGAATTTTATTGACGAAATTATTTCGACTGCGACAACGTAAGCTACAATTTTTTAATTTGGGACAACATTTCCGAATCAACAACTGAATTCAAAAATTTCGAATCGTTGGGAATGAAAAAGGTTGGATAATTCAATAATAAGGTTGCCTCGTCGCGAACCTCATTATTAGATGAACATTCGATATTTTTTTATTCGACTATTTGAGTATACAAGAAAATGCTTGCAAAATCGCAGAGTCTATTTTCGACTATTTATCACGATAAATACTTGATGAAATTTCGAATTTTAAAACACTTAAAATAATATTTACATTGATCATATATGGGTTATCTACAGTATTAAAAATATGAAGATCTCTTTTGACTAGCTAATGCGATGAGCCAACTTTGAACGGTTTTTTTTTTTTTTTTTTTTTT